>VDFB02373860.1:0-26655 GCA_007258455.2 Sequoia sempervirens | reverse complement strand
GTAGATGGATGGTGGCAAGGTATTTATGTCAAAGCCTTGTGGTAACTTAGCCCCTTCGTCCAAAAGCATGGATAGATACCTTTGAGGGTCACGTAAGAGATATTTTTTTACAAAAGAGATTATATCAGGATTTTGCTTGGAAGCTTCTATGTCTTTGAAATATACTCATCCATTTTGGTCTCTTTGTATGAATGGTTCAAAAATGTTTTTTGATGAAGATGGCATGTTCATGGGAGGTTGCATGTTCATGTTGTGAAATGGATCAGAAAAGTTCCAATGTTGGTTTGTGTCATAAGTGTGATTATTGATGTTGGGATTGAAATCTTGTCTAAAGTTTTCCATTTGTTGTTGTCTTTGAAGCCTAGTCTCCATCGTAAAAGGGATTGCTCAAATGAGGATGGTGAGAATGATAAGTAAATGCAAGGATGGCACTAGCCTATGTTTTTGTATTTTTTGATAAAGGATGACAATGCAAGACTATGTTTTTGGATTTTTGACAATAAGGGATGCAATATGACAATGTTGTCTGAAGAAAATGACTAATGCAAGGTGATAATAAAGGATGTCAATACAAGGTGATAATGATGATGTTGACTAAGGAAAATGACCAATGTCGAGTCTAGATGCCAAATGAGGACTATGATGGACAATACCAAGTCTAAGTTCAAAATGAGGACTGAGATTGTGTTTTGATATCTTGTTGAAAAGTATGAGTTGTCCAAGGTCGGTTGTTTGTGTCCAGATTTGTGAATATTGTGTATAATGTTTTGAAAAAATCCAACAAGCACTTTGACAAGCACAATGTTTTGGGTGTAAACAAACACACATCAGATAAGCATGATCCTAGGTTAGACCATGACAATATTCACTAGATTCCATGCAGGTTTCCCCAACCGCATATCTGTAGTGTGTGAATTTAGAAGCTTGGCTGCACGGGCTCCCCCTTACAGTGCACTCTCTTCTCAGGCCAACCAAGATTCCAACCCCCATGAAACTCCCATGGCAAGCTGATCACCTCTACTACAAACTGCGAAAGTGTGGATGCCTTCACACCAACCAGTGCTCGCTAGCAAATAGAAGGATTTTGGCTTACTACACAAGAGTTTTTAGTTCGGGCATTCCGTTCGTGGGGTGTGATCCATGCGGCGAGAGTCCCCTTTCGGATCCATCTCGTCAGAACCACGCTCGTGATTCTTGGGATTTCCCCAAGAACCCACTTTTATATACCGGCTGGAAGTCCCTCGGTGTCAAGGTGCTACTGATCTGAGTCGTCTTAGGGTGAGTACTTTTTCCCACCAGAAGAGGCCCAAGTTCTAGAGTTAGTAACCGTTTCTCTTACACCCAGGATCGCATGAATGCGCAAGGGGAGAGGATACTCTGATATACCGAATCGTGAAGCATAATTAACAAATAAAGATGGGTCTGGTTTTCTGATCACAAGGTTTTCACCAAGTGAGAGCATACTCACCTACCATCTTGCAAGCACAATCAATCAAAGAAGACATGTGTTCTTTTTATATGCACCGAAATCAAATGTTTTCTAATCTATGAAAAACAAGCACAAAGTTTTGTTATTCCTTCTTTGACATGCAAATCTGCAAACAATGAATATTAGTAGTCTCATATGCAATGGTCTTGGACACACGAATGAGGATTACCACACGCTACAAGAAAAGATTAGTAATACAAGAAAAATCTAATCTAGTTAACTTGTAGGAATAAAGACACAGGAAAGAAATAGAAAACCAGAAAACCAATAAATAGAAAAACCTGAAAATCCAAAAATCAGAACCTCAAAATTGAAAGAAAAATTTTACCAGACAGTTGCGGCTCGATTTGACAGTTGCGGCTCGATTTGTCAGTTGCGGCTCGATTTGTCAGTTGCGGCTCGATGAGCTTGGCTCGATTTATAGCTTGCTCGATTTGGTAATTGCGGGCCTGATTCGTTTTGCGCTCGGATTTTATAGCTTGCGGCTCGATTTAAGTAAATAAGTGGCTCGATTCTGGCAGCTTTGATTTCCAGGCAGGCAGCCTCGGGATTTTATTTTGCGCCTGATTTGTACTTTAGCTCTGCTTTACAGCTTATGGCTCGATTTGGCAATTTTTCTTATAGCCCTGACTCTTTGGTAGCTTGCGGGCCTCGGATTTTGCGGTACTTGCACTGAACCCTTCAGATTGCAAATACCAGACTCTATTCCTCGCGAAAATTGGATAAAAAAAATACATGCAAACCGTATTTAAAAAATGATGTAAAATAGAGAGTCAGCGTTCACTCAATGCGGATCAAGGTAAAAACTTCTAAAATTATTAAGTTAGGCACAATAACATTAAAAATTCCTATGAAATAACAAAGCACAAAGGAAGTGGAGTGAAGACAAAAGGGATAATATTACCCTAAGTCTCCACCTTCCATGATTGACCTTTGTTACACCTCCTAGCTTGCAGTAAAATAAAAATGCCCTCAAATTTGTGTGAGCAACTATGACTAAAGACTAAGCCCTATGCAAGTGTTGAAGGATTTGCAAAAAATAAAATGACCCTACAATGGACTAAAATGACTATGACTGTAAGTGACTATAACCCTAAGTTGACAGCAAGTTGACATAGACCAAGAGTGCAAGAAGTCAAGAAAGCAAGAGAGCAAGAGAGGAGCAAATGAGATCAAAATTGCCCTTTTATGAAAACTGCAATTTTGAACGTGTGGCTAGGATGAAAAGATGACAGGAACCCTAGGATCAATGATCAAGATTCAATGCTGCTGTGCATTAGGGTTAGGTCAGAATTAGGGCAAAAGGTAAGAATGAAGGGTTGAGATTGAATTATAAAATAATTCAATCAATGGTCGAAATTAAATGAGAAGTCAAAAGTCAAGAATTAATTTGGAAGATAAGACCGGCACGGACAAAGAGGTTGCTGGAGAAATTAAATAATAAAATTTATTTACTCCAGGTGACTAGTAAATAATTAAATAATAGAGATATTATTTAATTATGGAGGAATGTGACAAAAGAATTATTTTGAATTTAAATAATGATTTAATTCAAAATTCAAGAGAGTGGACTAAATTAAATAAATAAAATTTATTTAATTAATGAGAGAAAAGACTAATGAATAATTACATAATTAAAATAATTATTTAATTATACTGGAGGGATGCACCAAAATAAATAAGAATTGTATTTTAATTTTAGAGGAAGGACTCCTAATTATGACGAATTAAAATAAACAAAAAATCTCCCATTTAATTAATCAAGGAGGAATAAAGATAAAAATGAATTAATTAAATAATTAAAATTATTTAATTAATAGAAGAATTATGACTTTGGAAAATAATTAAATAATTAAAAATTATTTAATTATTAAGAATGAAAGGGGCAATGTTGAATAATCTAAGAGTTGCAAGCCTACGACAATTTTATGTGTCTACACTTGTTTTTTTTTGTCTCACTTCTAGTGAGATTTATTTACTTTTTCCTTTGTGACTATTCAATAATGGGTACAAGCCCTTCCCAAATTCACCTTAATCAAAAGTATGATCTTCATAATATTGACATTCAAAGAATGTTCATTCAAAAATTTGCAATATTGAGTTAGGGATTGTACCATAGAAAAATGGATCATTGAAATTTTGATGGTCTTTTGGGTCTTTCTCTCATGATGCTTGACCTATTTTGGTTTGATTAAATGTTTCAATGTAACTTTTGAATTCACATTAAGTCCTAAAAATTCAAATAATGATGTCTTGTGAAGGTGTTGCGAAGTGTTGTAAGACATTTCTACACTTTTCTAGACTCTTTTCATTACTATTCACCTGAAAATCACCTTTTCATCCCTTATCAAGTCATATTTTGAAGTGTTGTAAAGTCTTGTAACAAGATTTCGTGCTTTTCTAGGATGGATTTCACTATTAACACATTTCTTATGCTTTATTTGACCCCTTTATGCCCATATAATGCTTAATTAAGTATATTTTTCAATGTAAACCTAACAAATAACATTAAATGTTACTTAATTCCTGACACCCACTTTCAAGTCCAAGGTGGGACCCATTTTCCATGGGTGGAAAATTAGTCCCTCTTGGCTCCAAATTCAAAATATTTCAAATTTTCTTTTGGGTTTTTATTGAAAACTACCTTATGTTGGCCTATGATGAGGTATCATTGGGTTACTAAGGAACAATTGTGTATAAATAAGTGTTTATCTCCTCATTTTACATCTCCTACAATCATTCAATCATCAATTTCACTTGCAGTCATCAAACACCTTTCATCATTCAATCAAGCATCAATCAGGCATCTTGGAGCATCCATTTCAAGACATATCTTTAGATTTCTTCAACAAGTTTGTGGTGAGTTTAGGACATTTGAATGTTGTTTATTCATATTTCCTTGTTCATTCCATTCCATTTCTTTATTAAGGGTTTGATTACCAAAGTGGGATTTGACCAAGGAAAATCCCTATAACCTAACCCTTAACCATTTTCCCCCTTTTCCATGTGTGTTTGCAGACTTGTGCATGTAGATTTGTCAAGAAATTATGTGTTGAAAGGTGGTCAAAAATTCAAAAAACTATTTCAAGTCAACTATAACCTATTTCAAGCTTGGAGACAAACTATAGTTTTTTTTTCTGTAGGTTTGACTCTGTCAACCTGATAAGAAGACAAGCCCAAATCTGGCACTATAGAATTGGCTCACTGATGATTTTCACTAATTTCTACTTTCATTTAGGACACTCCATATTCTTCATTCTTTTCCTAGGTGAACTTTGATTCAACCCTTTTCAATTATGTTTTTCATTCATTTATGTTTTAGCTCATGCTTGCATATCACATTGTATTTTCAAACATCACTTGTTTCTTATATTTTGTATTCATAATCAGTCAGTTAGTTCATTTAGTTGCATTTAGCTCATCTCATTTAGTCTCAATTACATTATACATTTCCTAATTTGAGTGAACCACCTAGATTTTGGTTGGGTTTATCTCTCTCCTTTTAGGTGAAAGATCCTAAGAGTGCAAGAGTAGCCTATAAACCTCATGCCCAAAAATCTATGCTTGATTTTGGTGAACCTGAATATTGAGCATTCTTTCTTTCTAATTTCATTTGCATCTTGCATTCTAGGTTGCATTTGCGTCAACATTCAATTAGGTTATTGTTTTGTTTTTGCATCCTAGGGTTTCTCAAATTACATTAGTGAAATATTCATTTAGACTTCATTTTTGCATATCATATCATTCAAAAATTGAAAAACTAGATTTGCATCCTTAGTTTTTGAATAATAGATTTTTGGGTAGGGATAATAGGTTACTCTTGCACTCTTAGGATGTTTCACCTAAAAGGAGAAAGATAAATCCCACTCAAAATATCTCGTTAGGTTCACTCAAATTATGCAATGTATGATGTGATTTAGACTAAAAAAATGAACTAAGTGTAGTTAGATGACCTATTTGATCAATTATGTATGTAAAACCTAAGATTTATGTAGTGTTTAAAAACATAGTGTTGTTTACAAAAAGCCTAAAGAATGAATGAAAATGAAAATTAAACAAAACCAAAAACTATTTTTTAGAATGTGTGCACTTAAAAAGCTAAAGAAGACTGAAAAAAAATCTAGGAATTTGACAAGACCATATTTTTGACTCACTGGGACTCATTCGCCACCTTGGGTGAATCAATCCCAAATCAAGGTTTTTCTGCACAGAAGTTGTTTTCTATCAACTGGGTGTCTAGATTTGCATCTAACTAAAAATACCATCTTAGGAGAGACTCATTGACCATGCATGGCATATTAGTCCACTTTCAAGTTTTCATGATTTCAAATCTTTGTTTTGCACCTTGACACATGCATAGTAATTTCTAATGGAAACCTGAATCAGGATCTTAGAAAATTCTTTTGAAATAGCCTAGAATTGTGTGTAATTGGGTGTTTTCCTTGGTCAAACCCCTAATTGGGTAATTAAACCTTGAACGAATAAAAATTTGCATAAAACCCTAGCCTTAATTGTGTTAAAGACTAGGAAAATCTAAAGTATGTCAAAAACCCTATTCTATTGTGCAAGAATAAGAAATGCAAATGTGATTTGAATGATGCAAGATCTCAACCCTAGAAATCTTACAACATATCAAAAATTGAGATAAAATAACATGCAAATGAAATGTATATGAAATGCAAACCTTAATCTGAAGATAGAGTGAAAATGGAAGATGGAACTCAAATTTCGGTTCAAGTCTCTTTAGGATTCTTGATGTATTAGCTGTAACTCTCAACTCGTAGATTTCCAAGGATCTACTATAGGAATCAGCGAATCAGCTCCTTTACAATGCTGAATCTCGACCAAAGTAAGGAGTTTTAACACTCCAGAAAACCCTAGTTTGTTTTCCAGTTTCTTAAACTCAAATTTTGTGTTCTGAAACTTGCTTGCAGCTGACTGAATCTTGTGAAATCACTTTCGGTGAAATGTGACTAAAAGATGTGCAAAATGGACTTAAAATGAGATTTATAAGCAACAACACCTAATTCTCCTATTCATTTAGACCTAAGAGGCCTACATCTCACCAAAAACAAGCTGGAACTAATTGTTAAACCCCACCTGCACTTGAACTCTTTCTCAAAAGGGACTTTATCCACCTACCCTTGGCAAATAGGTCCGAATCCATAGAGGGGACTCCACCTGGAAGGTGGGTGAACAACCCCACTACTAATTTCCTTTTGGAAGTGGCTCTTTGAGATATGAAAGAATTAAGTGTTGTTTGTTAGGTTTTATGTGATTCTCAAGTGAAATAGGCCTCTAGAACAAAAATAATGGGTCTTAGTGGCCTATAAATGTTGTTTTGAAGGATAAATTATCCAAAGAGACTCAAAAGTGGGTCCAATTAGACATGAAATTATTTTTTTTGTCAAGAGGGTCCAATTTTCTATGTCATAGTTTAAATCTCAAAATCATTAGACTCACTTTAAATTTTCTAAAAAACACAAAAAAATATCATACCTAGACTCATTCACCACCTGGGGCGAATCAGTCCACTTGCACATTTTAGATAGCACTTTCAGGCATTTTCTGGGAATTTACTATATTTCTATTCTTTGTGATTATTTCTCTATTTTAGTTTGCATATTTTTTGTTATTTACATTTTGCACTACTAGATTGCATTGCATTTACATTCACCCCATCCTTTGTGGTACTTGTATGAGTGTTTGGTGCCCCATTGATAATACTTTAGTGAGATGAAGTTCTAGACTCATGGCCTCCTGCGATAGCACTTTCGTTGTGGACCTTGGGATCTCAAGAGCTCCTAATCCTAGTGTAGACACTAAAAATTGACCTAGGCCTGCAAACTCTATTTTTCACCACATTTCTCTTTAGCATAATTAAAATATTTAATTATGTTATTTGGTCCATTTTCATCTATTAATTAAATAATTTTTAATTATTTAATTAATTCATGTCTCTTTATTCTTCTTGATTATTTAAATAAATAAATTTTATTTATTTATTTAAATGTGTCGCTAATTATCTAATGTCCCTTTATAATTAAATAAACTTCCTAATTTATTTAATAATTTATGTTCATTAATTCTTCTAGATTATTTAAATAAATAAATCTATTGTTTGTTTATTTAAATACGTCAATAATTTACATATTCCTCTTCTAATTAAATAAATTCTTTAATTTATTTAATTATGGCCACATGTCACTTTCCTCATTTTAAATAAAAAATGATTACTTATTTAAAATGGTCAAAATTTCTTATTTTGGTACAAAATGGGCATTTATTGCCTATTGTCATTTGATTATTCACTTTTTAATTAAAATGATTTTGAATTCAAAAGATTCCATTTTCCATGCAAAAGTCAAATGACTGTTTACCAATTTGATTCTCCAGCCTTTTTTTAGCCATCTTGTCCTTATCTTAAGTTTCAATCTGGTTCATTCATTTTCCTTTCGATCTTGTCCGTTCATTCAAAATTACCCTTTCCTATTAAATGGCAATTTTGATTTCATTTTTCTTCTCTCAAGCATTCACAGGAATTTTCTGGCTCTCATTTTGTTGTCATCTTCTCTCATACTTTGCATATTTTTGAGTCATTTACATAGCCATCCACATAGAAAATCCTTCAAAACTTGCATAGGACATGACATTTTCATATGTTGCTTGAAGAATTTGAGGGAAAAATTTAGTTTGCAGCAAGCTAGAGGTATAATGGAGGTCAGCCATGGAGATTAAAGGTTTATGGTAAAATATTTTCATTTATTTTTCATGTTTCTCCTTTGCACTGCATTATTTCTTTGGATTTTGGATCACAACTTCTAATCTATTAACCATAAATTTCCAGAGATACACCTAGTATGGACAATGGTGCATTAGGCAAGGATACTACAACTACTATTCCTTCACCTTTGCTAGGAATTGTATGAAAAAAAATCAATTAAATGCAAATAAAGATTTAAAAGAGGAATGAAAAACATATAAATAATAATAGTGAGAGACAATATTTAATGTGGTTCACCCAAAATTGGGCTATGTCCACAAATAGAGAACTGATATTATTATCTAGTAAATTGAACCAATTACAACCAAGTAATCCTTGCAACTCAATGCCACTTCAAATCCTACAATACAATAATATCAAAAAACCCTAACCTAGTTTTATCAAGACTTATGTCACATAATGCATATAGGTAAATCAAGACACTTGTTTTAATAAATGATGCAGATTAAGCCCAATGCACTACTTCTTCATGAAACTCCAAGAGCTAAACTAGGAGGCCTAGGTTTGACTCTTTTCATAGAGCAAAGACCCATGTGAGTCACCAAAAACTATGAAGCACCTTTTCTCAACCATTTTTCTTTGGTTTTACATAAATTTCCCAGATTAGGTGCACCTCAAGACCAAATGAAATAATCTGAAGGTGTGCAATGCACCACTTGGTGGATACTTAGCTTTTACCTTTCCTCTTCCTTTTGGGAGAAAGTTCAAGACACTTGTTTAATTTTTAGACATTTTCTTAGGAGCTATATTTGCAAGCTCGAGAGTTTCTGCCTTGTTGAAACATCATCTCCTCATTGTGGGTATTTGCACCACCTATAATGTTATCTAATTAAGGAGTTTGTTGGAGTTGGATGACTTTCTTTCATCTTTTCTTTTCCTTGGTCTTTGGGATGAAATTTTTGAGATCGTTCCTAGGAATGATGTGATCGATCAACTAGGTCCTTTGCTAGGCTTCTGTTATTAGGATTTGATCATGTATGAGCTTCTATCTTTGTTGAAATATCTAAAGAGTATTAATGTGGTAGCTGAAAGTTAATGAGCAGAGATCTTTTGTGACCTAACCAAGGGTCTATGATCAGATCATGTGCTATCAACTGTCAACACCTAGCAGAAATTACTTCTGAGTTGAGGCGATGTGTACTTTTTATTCTAGCTATATAAGGATGGTGATGACACATAAGAAGAAATATTTTTTGGTTTTTTATTTTTATGATAGATTTTCCAAAAGACATTTTATTTGTCAAAAGGAGTGTTTACTTTAGTTTTCTTAAAGTTTTAGAATTATTTTCAGAAACAAGTTGCATATCTATTTTATTCTTGCATGTTATATCTATTAAGGTTTAAACTATTGTTGGATTGGCATCTAACCTTTGTTTCAAAGTTCATTTCATAATTAAATCTCAAACTATTGAGAAGAATTTGTTGAGACTATGCATGTATGGAATTTTTCAATATTTCTTTCTTAGTATTGTCATTTTGAATGAAACACTATGTCTTGCAAGCTATATCCAGATAGTTTAAAAAGCAGATTTCTATGCTTTATGCTTGTATTGTAGAATAGTGGCTTAGGAAAATTTGGACTATGTCATTGGAATTTTCTAATTTTTTGAAAGTTTTTATTTTGTTGTGCTATATTGTATTAGGAGACAAAGTTCTTGTGATTTCTGAAATATTGTTCTTTTACTCATAAGAAATCTTTATGTTTGATCGAACCTTAATGAACACTTCCTATAGAAAGATTTGAAAGTATCCACTGTGCTTGAAGTTGGCCTTTGATGTTCATTCTCTTTCCAATAATTAGGGGTTGTGGCATTCTGTGTCTATTTATATGAATCATAGGAATAATTTTAATTTGAAATGTTGTAAAAGGTTTGGCGCATCGCCTTTTATGTTTTTTATTTACATCTCCTTCTCCCCTTATCTCAAAACCATAAAAGAAGAGTCAAATTTCTATACAAACTAAAGGTATTTAGTGAGATGCAATTTTTCCCCCACTCAATTATATTTCATAAGATTGTTAAATAAAGTGCAACGTTTTCATGATCAATAGTTCTTTTCTAGCACAATCTAATGAGACAAATTTTTCCAAATGCCTAATTAGAAGTTAGAAATATTTCTTGAATTAGGCTAAGGAAAGAAACTAGAAGTTTCATGCCCAGAGTCCAAACAAGAGCATCCTCAAGAGGTCACTTCCAGTACTCTCAGTTACCTACCTCAATCCCTAGAAGGAGAAGACTTACAATTTATGTATCACCTATAAGGAGTAATAGAGTGAGAAGTTAGAGCCTAGTATCTAGAGTTTTATCTACTCCACTTGGAGGCTTAAACTTCCAAACAAGATCGCATGTATATCTGATTCATAGGAATCTTTTCTCCATGGCTCATGTACCTCCCCCTACTCCTAGAAATTTTGTAACATGGGATAGTGGTAGTCCACTACAACCACCCACACCCCCAAATGTATGGCTTGCCATACCTACTAATGCCCTCAACAATATTCCAAGATTCTCCAAAGAAGACTTTTAAACCCCTTCTAAACACCTTCAAGATATAGTAGAGGTATGTATGGTACATACATATCGGAGGAAAATAGCGCATTGAGACTACTAGCCGCCTCTTTTAAAAGGGAAAGCTCAAGACTGGTATCGATCTCTGGCCTCACGTTCCATCCTTTCCTAGGACCAACTCAAAAAATTCCTATTCAAACGATTCTCTAAAAAGGGAGATCATTCCTCACTACTTCAATAGCTAATTACCATCAAGAGGGCTCCACATGAAGCCATGAGCGACTTCAACACCAAATTCCACAAGACTTGGAAAAGGATCCCTGTGACTGCTTGACCCCAGACTGCGATGGTGTTCATGTTCTATCTAAAGGCCTTTAATCCAGATATTGTGGTCATGATAACCTCCATGGGAGGGGATGTCTCACCTAATGCATAAAAGGTGGCAATACACGTAGAGAAAAATTTGATTGATGTCAAGAAGCTTCCACCTCGGCCACAAATCCTAGTATTAGTAGAAATATCAAATGGCCATCGGGAAGAAGCCAATCCAAGCGCTTCTGCAATGCAATTAAAGCTAGTCATCCTACAGCCTACAAATGAGTATCATACTACTCAAGCAAGCATTTTAGGTCTTTCCTCAATGGTAGTGGATATCGTTGATATGAAGGATCTCATGCAAACTTTTGTTAATGATTTGTCACATCGTTTGACAACAAGTGACACCTCAAAAAATGACCACTCAAGCTTATGGTGGAGGAAAATCGCCTTATCAACTGAATTCATATCAAGGACCCTACAATGGAGGATTCCAACAAATTTCATCAACTAATTAGATACTTCTAACCACCATGACATTATAAACATTCAAGGGTAGTTTGAATAAAAAGCTAGTCCTAGACCAAAACAATTTGGTGGAAGATGATTTTTTTTGGTATTTCCTATGCAATGATAGCCATATGCCCCAAAACTACCTGAGGGGAATACATAGTAGAAGGTGGTGGAACAAAGAAATAAGGGCATGATTCTAAATATGGACGAGTATGGACCATCCAAAATGAAGAATGCTCATTTCAGAGCACAAATGCAAGGGATGTCCCTATAGCAAGAATTAGAAATTGCACCTAACCAAGCTCTTTTCTCATAGTTGGAAGAGGATGAAGTTGTGTTAGCAAATGAAGCCCTAAAAATTGGAATCCCAAAAGTGTAGGAAGATTATAACGTAAGATCAAAAAGAAGGCTCACAAGAGAATATGTGTAGTAGGCTCCACCACGCCCGCAGTTGCATCAACTATTCACAACAGAGAAGCAGGCTTTGTCACCTATCGTTCATACTTTTCTACAGAAACATGATGTCCCATTGGTATACAAGGAGGTAAACAAAGCATTGATCCCAATCATGATGGAACGTTTTCTCCTGAAAATGAAAGAAATACCATTGTTTAAGCCTAAGGCTTAAACAATTAAGATGCTTAACATGGTGGAGCAATTAAAGAAGGAACCCACCAATGTGTCATTATGGGAGAACATATTGCTTCTTGAGCAAAAAACCTTGCTTCAAGAAGCATTAAAGGTAGAAAAACAAAGCTTGCAGGTGAATGCAATTCAACCATGCAATCAAAGTGGAAATGATAGACCTTGGTTTTCCCCTAGGCTCCAAAGGAAACAACTTATGCAAATGATATGGGCAATAAAAAAGATAAAGAGGTAAGCGGAACAAAGCCCATGCCTTTATTTTTAGCACTTATAGTAGGAGATAAATTGTGCATAATAATATGATTGATTCCTGGGCTAGCACCACTCTCATGCCAAAACAAGTGGCAGATGCCTTAAAGTTAAAGTATGAACCCCTTACAAAGGGAATTATGAAACTAGATAGAAAGAAAGTCCTTACCATTGGTCAGATAAGCAATCTATCCCTAACCATTTTCTCCTACCTAAGCCAAACAGTCACTCAATAAGTAGTAATAATAGACATTCCACCAATCTTCAAAATGTGTCTATCAAGATATTTCACCACCAAACTTGGTAGATATGTGGCACTTGAATGGTCCCACCTAATATTGAGAACCAAACACGTGGAGAATATGAAGATTATTTCCAAATCCTTGCATCTTGAACACATTGTAGATGATGCAAATCTATGTTTTGGAGCTGCCCATAACTCTAGATTTTAGTAGAAGAGATATTGTGTAGAAATTCCTAGAGAGGAAGAATAAACAAGCAAGTCGATCTTGGAAGAAGAAGTGTTGCTTAATTAGTTCATTGATTTCGATCTATTTGGGGACTACCATAATATAGGGCTAAGAACCTATGTAATTTTTGACAAAGATCAAGTCTTTCCAAAACTAATAAAGAGTTAGGAGGAATCTCACGACCTATTTGATAATCATGTGTGGACCATATATTTTGATGGTACTAAGTGCAAGTTTGGTGCTAGAGTAGGTGTCTAATTGATATATCCAATAGGATCAAAATGCCCCAGAACCTATCATCTCTAGTTTCTATGCTCTAGCAACTAAGATCTTAAATACATAAGGTATGGGATCTCATCAATATTTTTGAAGGTTTCGGTATACATGGGAACCCTTGACCACAAAATAGCATTGTTAATTAGACGTTTCTTATCAAAACACATTTGGAATTAGTTTCTAACCTAAAAAAGAGAAGATTCTCTATAGTTTCAAAGGATTGCAAAGATATTGATGTTAAAATTGACATAAGACCAATAGTCGATAGGAAATTCTCTTGCATGGACAAAAGAAAGCTGAAGGACTTATGTTGTATATATGATCACAAAGGTTACAACTCGGGTATAGTTCAACATACAATTACCCTGGCTGAAGAACCCAAGTCCGTCGAATAGAGATAGAGTAGAGTCAACCCAAAGGTTGAAGCTCTAATAGAACAAGGGCTCATCAAAAGGGATGAATCAAAGGTCATATGCCCTAGGAGATTTTCTTCCTAGGTATTAAACCTTGTCCCAGTTCAAAAAAGGAATAGAAAAATCTAACATTATGTTGACGTTCAAGACTCAAGAAGGATTTTGCTAAAGGATCATTGCCCCTCACCACTAATGAAGTAGCTCTTATAGACGCTAACCATAGCAAAGACCTCCTCAAAGATAGATGGTTCCTCAAGGAATAATCAAGTCTACATAATAGAATCCAACCAATCAAGGATGGAATTTACCATCAAGTGGGAAACATTTGCATACAAAAGATAGCATTCAAACTCTCTGATGTTGCTATAGCTTTTTGAATGGTAATAGGAATTATTTTAGAAAGAGAGGTCAACCAAATTATTTTCATATATCTAGGAAATCAAGCAGCTAAAGATGACCATTTCGATCATCTAGAGAATCCTTTTTTCCAACAACAATGATTTGAGATTCTTCCCAAACCAGAAAAATATTTCCTTAGGGAACCCCAAAGAGAGTTTCTTGGCTTTACAATACCATAGGAGGGAATAGCTATAGATCCCAAAAATATTCGAACAACAGGAGAGCTATGATCTTTTCTAGGGAAGTCTAATTTTGTCTGTAGCTTCATACCAGAGTTTGCAAGAATTGCACCCCGAATCACCCTAATGATTAAAGAGAACATATCTTTTCAACAATTTTCCAAGGACACAATGGTTATCAAGTAGCTAGAGATGGCTTTCTTTGAAGCCTTGACATTAATTATCCTAGAGTTTCCCAAAGGTTTTCTACTTTGTATGTATAAGTACATGCATAGTATAGTTTTTGTGCTCACTCCAAAATGCAAGCAAGAAAATGAAGGTTGTCCTATTGCATTTTCTTCAAAAGAGAAAAGGGGACAAAGGAGAGGCAACACTTGAAAATACATCACAGGAGAAAAAATTGTCAATGAACTAGAAGCTAGGCTAGGCTTGCTCGAGACCATTAGACCCAATGATGTTTGAGATCTGGTGGAACCACAAGGGTCAATTTTTTCTATCAGATATAGGTTTTTTCTAAAAACTTCATGATATTGTTATCTACAAGGGAGTAGGTTAACAAAATTAATCGACAAAAAACTAACTAGGTTAATCAAATGTGCTAGGTTAAAATGACAAAGAGATTGGTACAGTGATGAACGAGCTCCCCTATTGATCAACCAAGTTACCCTCAAGTTGGCTCTAAAGGTCTCTCTACATGAGTCAATGTACGGAAGCTTGTAAAAAACCCCAAGGCTGGGAGAATCCAAAGAAAAGGCTCATGGAGCCATAATCAACTACTAGTAGATGATCAAACAACTTCTTGATAAAAAAAATCCCAACCCATGATTCAAAGGAGAAAGCTTTGTGCCAAGGAATGATAGACATGTTTTAAAATTAGGTTGACATTCAAAATTCAAAGTGTTGCAGAGAATACCTTTCAAAAATAGCGTGGGCAAAAGAAAGAACATGTACGGACTCAAAGAAATGAATAACAACATTTTATATGTACTAGTGAACGGTATTTATCTAAGGATTCTTCATTAAAATGTACAATTCTTTTTAAACCTTTTTTAGCAATTATGTACCATATGTAAAATTTTTGTAATTGGGTATGTGCAAGATCATGATGGGTATGTGGCTAATGACTTTTTTTTTACCCAAAATTGATGAAACGAAAAAGGATTTTTAAAGAAGATTCTAAGCTTTCCACCAATATAAATTATACTTTACTTTGAGTTTCATAAATAATTATTATTCATTTTCTATTTGAATTATGACTAAAGTCCTAATTGATAGGCTGATTGAAAAATATCTATAGCTTTCAAACGGTATCACATTTTTTGAATCTAAAATGTGTCAAATTCTATGCTTCACATACTATATGATAAAAAAAATTTAATTTCATGAAGTTTTGACCAAGTTAAGGTGGTCAGACATATGAATTTTTTAATTTTTAAAATCCGTAATAAAAAATTCATAATTAATTATTTAATTGGAAAAATTACAAAAAATATGCATCACATCGACATGAGTCCTCTACTTATATCTAAATCTTATAAAAATATTATCATTTTATTGTGGTTAGGGTGGTCAGACATACACATACTTATTTTTCCCCTAAAATTTAAGTACTACTACATTGAAATTTCAAATTTTCACCTAATAATTTTTAAAAAAAAATTATTTCAAAAATTTGAGAATAACCCAAGAATAACACAGAGGAGAAAAAAGTTATGCTATATTATTTTTATTGAAAAAAATTACAATATAGTGTATGGCCCGAGGCTCAGAATCAAATGTAAAGCTCTCTCAAGCAAAACCCAAAAGAGGGTAGCAACAAAAAGTTGCAAAAGGGAGGCAAATAGTAGAAAGATTGTAAATTTCAGCCTCTAGCCATTAATGATAAAGAAAAAAGGGGATCATAATCAAATCTTCTACTTCTCCTCATTCATTTTCTTTTTCTTCTTCTTCTTCTTCTTCTTCTTCTGATGAGTTGTAAGTAGGGGAAAAACATGAAACACATGCAGGTTGTGCAGTCTAAACCTAGTGTCTACTCACTCTAAATTTACACCAAGAAACTAAAATGCTTTTTCCAGGTGATCCCCAGAACCCTCTCCATACCATACTCCCATAGGAGAAAAGTGGTCATTGGCTGAGAAGAACAACGATGCGTCTCCATGTCCATGGTGTGAAAGCTAGTAAGGAAGGGCAACTAGGGTACATTTGCTCCAAAGTCCACATGCCTATGAGGGTCCATAGTGCGTAGGATACCAAAGATAGGAATGGCCACTTGCACGATCTCACTAAGCCCTTCCATTAGTGAGGTGTCAAACATCTTCTAGCACAACTCAATTATCATGGGCTTGGCGATGTTTAGATCCAACAATGAGACCACAAAGCGGGAGAGCACATTGCAGTTGCTCTAGAGCTGGTTCTTGTTGGTAATATAGTCTACACTGAGTACCCACTTGAATGTACTCATGACCAGGTGGTCACAATTCTTCACCACATTTTTGATTCAGTTAGCAGTAACCTATCTTGTGAAGCAATTTTTTGGTCTCTGTGGAAGGATCCAAATAGGGGTACCCATGCTAGCAGACATCCCAATGAAGTAGTGAATTATGGAAAAAAAGGAGGTGGAAGGCTAACTAAGTTAGAGGACTATATGTTTGATTGAATCTTGCAAAAGGAAGCATAGTTATATATAGAAAAAGCCAACTGGAAAACTCAACCAGTGGGATGTCTATTTTTGGTCATACGACAATGGGAAGTTTTGAGATAGAATAGAGCAAGGTGAACAAATCCTATGAAGGATATGATGGAATACCTTGAGAAATAAATTCAGGCATTGAGAGTAAATTTTTTCATACACTGATGGTTGACATGTGTCCTTTGCCATCATTAGTGCCAACTAGTTCACTAACGGGAAAATGCATGGGTTAACATGCTAGGGCTCTAACAAATTAATGGGGACATCTTTTTAGGAGTACTTTGTGTCATCTCAACGTGTTCCATATGATGAAAAGCATAAATTTCAATGCAATAAATATAATTGTATAAGAGGTGGTAGAGTGAATGTACTAATTCCATTCTTGTGGCTTTCTCGACATTCCCAAGGGATACAGATCTCCTATCCACATGTATCACCCTGGTGTTAGCATTTAATGGGCCATTAATACTGGTGTAGTCATAACTACATGCACAAGGAAAAAAATAATTGCACTTAAAAGTAGGTTGTTTTTTCTAAAAAATAAAAGACAAGTGGTTGTTGCTACTAGAGAAGCACTCTGCATCATTCTTATACAATCATGGTAGAAGCATCTACCTTTGGTAGGTAGGCCAAAGCTCCAAACATAAGACCTGGCCACATCAATATATTTGGGCACTACTCATTCGACAATTCCCTAACAGTAGAAGAACGACCATTTGAACAATGTAGGAAGCTTCAACCAAATAAATGCATCCAAAAGGAGGTAGTTCAAGTTATCACTAATAACATTTACGACCCTCAGTTATCCACCAACCCTAAAAATCTTAGGGACTTAGGTGCTTTTTAGAGGATGCTTGGGAACAAGTTGATAGATGGTTTTGCATTTTGGCTCTGGAATAGTGGTTTGCCACAGTTTGTGTTAACTGTTGTGTATCCATGCCTAGAGTTGGTTGATGCTTGTGCAAAGAGGTTCAACAGAAATATTGAAGGTCATGGGGTCAAGATTACCATTTTGGTTGGAAATCTATACGATATATATTGTGTATCCCTATGGGTTGGGGTACTGACCTTTTCAATGAAGAGCAAATGGATGCCCTAGGAGAAGATTTGTTTAGGAAAATAAGTTTTTTATGAGGAGTAGACAAAGGAAAGGCCACAGAGAGGATAGATTCACTGGAATCTTTCATGAAGAAAATTTAAGAAGGATATGCAGTCCATATTCTCGATCTTGTCCTAGGTTTTTGGGCTCAATGACAATGGAGAAGTCAACCATTTTAAGTTTTCCCTAGGCATTACACTCAAAAGAGAAAAGGTGCTAAAGCACTATGATTTTGCTGAGGTGATGGATGGGAATATGAACCTACAGTTGAGAAACTACAGTGTTCAGTCCAAATTTAGGTATTCTTCCATCCTAATTAATTTATTATTACATGAAGTCTAGGATAGATGAAACAGGATATATCAAACTAATTTCTATGTGGACCCCTATGTTTTTGAGAACAAGAGATTATTATCATTTTATAGATTACTTTCTGAGACTAGTGCTACAAGATTTACTACCTCACCCCATTGGTCATTTCTCTCAAGAGGTTATAGAATAGATGGAGCATCCACCTATCCAATTGGATTACTTCCTAGGTGAGGATTTCACATTTTTTAGGTTTCATGGTTTCCTCGAGGAGGTTTTCCAACTCCCCATATTTGTAACAGACCAAACCTTTTCATTGGAGGCTTGCCGACAAGTATCTCTTGTTGACAAGTGTTCCATACAAAAATGGCCCCTTGTCATTTTCATGTCCTTCTAGGTCTCTTTTCATGATGTTTCATCTATTTTTCTCTTATTTTATGTTGTAACATGGCTTGAAAATGCATATTTAGGTACTAAAATTCAAAGAATGACACCTTGTGAAAGTGTTGTAAAAAATTTCTACACTCTTCTAGACTCTATTCATTACAATTCACCTAAAAACCACATTTTCATCACTAAACAAGTCCTATTTTGAAGTGTTGTAAAGTCTTGTAAAAAGATTTCACACTTTCCTAGGCATAAATTCACTATTTATCCCTTTCTTATGGTTTATTTGGTCCCTTTATGCCCTCATATGCTTAATTAAGTGCATTTTTGAATGTTAACTTGACAAACAACATTAAATACAAGATAATTCTCAACACCTTTTTTTAGGTCCTAGGTGGGACCCATTCACCATGGGTGGCGAATGAGTCCCCCTTAGCCACAAATTTAAAAAAATTCAAAATTACTTATAGGTTTTTATTCAAAAACACTTGATGTCGGCCTATGATGAGGTATGAAGGGGTAACTAAGGCACAAGATTGTATAAATAAGTGATTTTCACCTCATTTTACATCCCTCATAATCTCCTAAGTCATTCAAGCAATCTCAAGCATTCAAGCTTCTTACAACATCTCATCAAGCATTATTCAAGCACTTTGTAGCATCCATTGACATTACTTCAGATTTTACATCATTCAAGGGTTTGGTAAGTTGATAGAATTTACATGTTATTTGCTTATTGTTCTCTTTCATTTCATTGTTTCATTAAAAATTTTATTACCAAAGTGGGGTTTGACCAAGGCAAACCACTATTTGCTAACCTGCAACCATTTTCCCCTCTTGCATGTGTGTTTATAGACTTTTATATGTAGATTTAATAAGCATTAAGGTGTTGAAGATTGGTCAACAAGTCAACTAGGTGATTCAAGTCAAATCAACCTTATTTCAGGCTTGCAGAAGGTTTTCTATCCATTTTGTGTAGAATTGAATTTGGCAACCCGACAAGTAGATTTTTCCAAATCTAGTGTTGTAGAGTTGTCTTCTGATTTCTCAAAATTTTGGGAGAGTACTGATTTACCACCAATGGAAAATGAGTCCCACCTTAAGATTGAAAATCTGAATTGTGTTAGATTCTAGATCCCAATAGTTAGAACCCTATTTCCAATAGTTATTCACCAATAGTAGGACTAATTCACCACCCTAGGCGAATGAGTCCCACTGTGGACTTTTTAAGTAATTTCAGATAGCATTCACAACATTTTAGACTCATCAAATCTTGCCCGAGTGCACTCTGTTTCATCTCATCTCTTTTTGTTCTACTTTTTTTATTGTTTAGTTCATTGTTTGCATATCATAATGTGTTTTCAAGAATAGTTTAAATCTTAGTTTTTTTTTCAAATTAAGCCACTTAAATCATTTAATTGCATTTAGTTCACTTTCTTTAGCTTAGAAAACATCACACATAACATAATTTGAATGAACCCTTAGCATTTTTGGCCTTATCTCTCTCCTTTTAGGTTAAAAACCCTAGAAGACCTAGAGAAGTCCATAGGAACAAAAAATCTATGGTTCATTTTGGTGAATCTACTTTTTGAACACTTTGCATCTCTGACATTAATTGCATATTACATCCTAGATTACACTTGCATAAACACTCAATTAGGGAATTGTTTTGTTTTTGCATTCTAGGACTTTTCATATTTCATTAGTGAAAGCTTTGTTTAGATTTCATTTTTCCACTACAAATCATTAAAAAACTAAAAAAATGCATTTTTCATCCTTAATTGCATTATACATAGCATTAGAATTACTTTATTTTTTTAAAAAAACATATTAAAAATCTCATACTAGGACTCCTTCACCACCTTGGGCGAATCAGTCCCTCTGCACTTTTTCAACAACATTTATGGCATCTTTCTAAAATTTTCCTACATTATAGTTTTTTGTTCTTGCATTCTATTTTAATTTCTAGAATCTCTATTTTTAATCATTTCTTGCATCTTATTTTACTTGCATCATGTAATTTTCTTTCAATAAGTTTTGGAATTCATTAAAATCATTGGTAGACATGTCCAATTGTGCCTTTGGTTGTGACCCTAATGAACTTGAATTCACAAATTCTCCTTCAACTCCTCATGATTGTCCTCCTTGTGAAGTAGACATCATTGGAGATGATCATGATAGCATAAACAAGTTTTACAATGACTACCTTGATAATTTAGAAGCAAATGCAACCTTCTATCCCTCCATGAAATTACAAGATCTTTTTACTATTGCAACTTCTGATCACTTTGCCTATTTACATCCTAAAATAAATGGACCTAAGGTTCCTCCATCAAGTGGACCTAGTTCCTCTAAAAAACCAAACTAACAACCCTTTTATGATCACAAAGTCACAAACACTCCTATAAACGTTGAAGAAACATATGGTAGAGGCTTCACTATCTTAAGTAAACAAGGTTGTGACACAAAACATGAACATGGCATTCATCAACTTCTTGAACAAAAACTAACCAAAGAAAACATGACAGGACTATGATAACATGATCCTTCTTATCCTAATAGACATCCTTTTCAACCTAGGAGACACAAGGGATGATGGTATAGTGATATTTGATGCTTCTCCTGACTTAAACATTCTCCTTCCATGAGAACAACCATTATCCGCTTCTAAGGATGCTAGGATCTGTATGGGTCCTCCTCTTCTTTCTATTCATGAATATGGAGAACCTAGAAAATGAAAACGACCTTACAAATTGAAGAAAAACAAGTTTCCTATACATCCTTCACTTGAATGTGAAAGGAGACTTCAACTGCTTTTAAACAAAGGTCTTTTACTTTTACCACCTATGAATAGGTTGGTTATTCATTCTAAAGACTCTAACATACCATTTTGAAAATATCATCACATTCTTGGCCATCAAACCAAATAATGTTGGACATTGAAGGACATAGTGGATAAGTATCACTTAACTAATAATAATTGTTTCCCTATCATACCTTAAAGAAATCAAAGCCATAATTCCATAGTTGTAGAATTCCTTATTCTTTCTATTGCATGTTCCTTTCCCATCACTCACCTCAACTCATTCTTGCCTTTCCACTTTATGGGGGGAAAGAATTTGTTAGCCTTGTCCTTGTAATGCATTTGTGTTTGTCTCTTAACTATGTTATTCCTTTTCCACTTAGCTTTTTTAATATTGTGAAACCAATAACTTAATTAAATTTTGACTTAAATTTGTATTACTTGCTCCTATTCATTTTTCTTTCATGTGTGCATCGTGTTTCCCTTGTATTGTATGTTTAATGTTTCCTCTCTTTGTACACTTTTATCTGTATCTCTATTCTTCTATTTTTCATGCATTATCCTTTTCTATTTTGTTTTGTGTTTTCCTTTTGGGGATGACGCAAAGTGTAGAGACACGCTATGTCTCTTCCATGTTGGCCCAAAAGGTCCTTGTCTTTTTCACTTTTTTTTTGTGTTCTCCTTTTGGGGATGACGCAAGGCATTGAGACTGAAATGTCTCATTCATGTTGGCCGAAAACCTTTTTCATTTTCTTTCACCTTTTCATTTTCTTTCCTTTTTACTTGTGTTTTTCTTTTGGGGATGACACAAAGCATTGAGACCGCAATGTCTCTTCTATGTTGAGCCAAAACACACTTTATTTTTCTTTTTTTAACTCTCTTTGTGTCATTCTTCTAGTTATATGTTCTTTGGGGAATGATGACAGTTCTAAGCTCTTTCATAAAAACATTGTAGCAATGAACATACTGACCCCAAATCCATAGATCCCTTATGTGTTTGGTGTGCTCTTTTTTAGGGGGAAACTCCCTTTCTTTTATTTTTTTCCTTTTTATTGACATGACACAGCGTGACTTAAAAACATATGACTTGGTACAGAGATTTCTAGGTTGGCTCTCATGTCTTGTTTTCCTTTTGCATTTTTTTCCCTTTTCTACTTTAAAGTAATTGCTCATAGAACTTTGTGTAGTAATTCCTTTAAAGTGGGGGACATACATTACCATTAATTCATTTGCATTCTTGGTTCTTAGTGTAGCCTTGTCATTTATTTGATGTGTTTGTCACTTTGTGGATGGAATTGGGTGTGGTTTCCTTCATAAGTGTGATCTTTCTAAGCATATTACATTCCTCTTGGTGGCCTGATGTGACACACTACATCCCCTAAGTTGTGAATATACTATTTTTTGATTAGTCCTCTCTTGGAGATATTAGACACAATGTTCCTTAAGCATCTATCCTTTCATGAACTGAGCAAGACTCCTTTGAACATATTTTACATTTTACATTTTTGCACCTTTTGCCACCTTGCATAACGCAGCTTGCATGCATGTGGTATCAAACTGACATTTTTCCTTGTGGTGCCTTGTTAAATTTATGAAGAGGTATAACTTTGATATGGTTTAGAAAGAAGCCCACCTAACGAAATGAATTTTCCCCATAGCCACCTTTGTGTTTTGTGAGTGCATACCAACTAGTGTATGTATCTTACCTTTTTGGGATTTCTCACCCTACAGACATTCAGAAGTTTTATGGCTTGAGAGTGAGTACATTTGGGCCTTCTCACCTAGCATACCATCATGAGTTATGTCACCCCAGAGTGAGTATACATTCTCTTTTTCAAACAATCAGCCTAGATCTAATCCACAACTAGTTGGATATACAATCGAAGATTCATTCAATTCTTTCCTTTCAACACTTATGCGTTCCTTTGTTCTTATGTTTAGTTTTCCATGGGATATTCATCCTAGGGGCTTGATTATCCTCTTGATCGTTGTATTCCATCTTGATAATATAAGTACATTTGAACCCTCCTCTCGATGTTCATGGCTACTTTAGTGTGATTTTGAAGCAAGCATGAAAGTTCATCCTCTCACTAAAGTGGGGGCTAAATGTGCTATAGAAAAATGTCCCCTAGTCATTTTCATGGCCTTTTAGGTCTTGTTTCATGATGTTTCATCTATTTTGCTCTGATTTTATGTTGTAACATTGCTTGAACATGGATATTTAGGTACTAAAATTCAAAAAATGACATCTTGTGAAGGTGTTGTGAAGTGTTGTAAAACATTTCTACACTCTTCTAGACTCTATTCAATACAATTCATCTAAAAACCACCTTTTCATCACTAAACAAGTCCTATTTTGAAGTGTTGTAAAGTCTTGTAACAAGATTTCACACTTTTCTAGGCATAACTTCACTATTTATCCCTTTCTTATGGTTTATTTGCTCCCTTTATGCCATCATATCCTTAATTAAGTGCATTTTTTGAATACTAACATGATTAAAAACATTAAATACAAGATAATTCCTAAAAACCCATTTTCAAGTCCTAGGCCAGACCCATTCACCATGGGTGGCGAATGAGTCCCCTTTGGCCCCAAATTCATTTTTTTTCAAAATTCCTTACGATTTTTAATTCAAAACACTTGATGTCAAGCTATAATGAGGTAGGAACATGTAACAAAGGCACAAGATTATATAAATAAGTGATTTTCACCTCACTTTACATTTCTCATAATCTCCTAAGTCATTCAAGCAATCTCAATCATTCAAGCTTCTTACAACATCTCATCAAGCATTATTCAAGCACTTTGGAGCATCCATTGACATTACTTCAGATTTTGCACCATTCAATGGTTTGGTAAGTTGATAGCATTTTCATGTTATTTTTTTATCATTCTCTTTCATTTCATTGTTTCGTTAAGGGTTTGATTACCAAAGTGGGGTTTGACCAAGGAAAACAACTATTTGCTAACCCACAACCATTTTTCCCCTATTGCATGTGTGTTTGCAAAATTTTGTATGCAGATTTAACAAGAATTAAGGTGTTGAATATTGTTCAACAAGTCAACTAGGTGCTTCAAGTGAAATCAACCTTATTTCAAGCTTGGAGAAGGTTTTCTATCTGTTTCCAACAGAATTGAGGTCAGTGCAACTCGACAAGCAGAATTTTCTAGATCTAGTGTTGTAGAGCTATCTCTTGATTTCTCAAAATTTTGGGAGAAGATTGATTCACCACTAGTGGTAAATGAGTCCTACCTTAAGATTGAAAATATGAATTTTGTTAGATTTTGGATCCCAATAGTCAAAAACCTATTTTTGACACTTATTCACCAATAAGAGGACTAATTCGCCACCCTGGGAAAATGAGTCCCACTATGGATTTTCAATAATTTTAGACAGAATTCACAACATTCTATATTCATCAAATCTTTCGCAGGTGCACTTTGTTTCATCTCATCTCTTTCTATTTTGCTTTATTTCATTGTCTAGTTTATTGTTTGCATATCATAATGTGTTTTCCAACATAGTTTAAATCTTAGTTTTACATTCAAATTCAATCACTTAAATATTTTAATTACATTTATTTCACTTCATTTAGCTTAGACAACATTACACATAACATAATTTGAATGAACCCTTAGCATTTTTTCCCTTATCTCTCTCCTTTTAGGGGAAAAACCCTAGAAGAGGTAGAGAAGTCCATAGGAACCAAAAATATATGGTTCAATAGGATTTACAGTGTTGGGAGGAATAAAGAAAATATTTTTTTATCTTCCCCTTATGATTGCAAATAGTGAAGTAATACAGAGTAAGTAGAAGGTTGAGGCTGAGATCATGAATTTAATGGGTTTGGTCCTCATTTATGATAAATGGAATTACAACCCTTTTGGGCATTTCAGTTTAAGGCATAAATTTAGGGAGTATTTCCAAAGAAGGGAAAATCTTACTTAGGAGAGTGTAGAGATATACATTGATTTGGCCCGCATTCTAGAAGAACGACCAAAATGGTTGAGTTTTTATGAGCCCCAGGCATAGTACCAGAGGAATATCCCAATGATAAAATCACTTACTGAATAGCTAAGGCATAAGGGATGGTTAGAAAGGAAAAAGGAAGACTTTTGGAGGTTTCAACAAGATATGAGAAATCTAGGTGCCTTGTTCAATAGCTCCCAACTTGATGAGGAATTCAAAGAAATGTATGATAAGGAGATGATTCTGACAATAAAAATCTTGAGATGAGCCATGAAATTGAGGAGCAAGTTTCTCTCCTAATTACTAGACCTCAGGAACCCCAAAAATGAAGAGATTCGGGGCCAAGGGGTCCACAAGTCTCATATACATCCCACACTCAAAGCAGAGGAAAAGGGGCCTGAGGTCCCCAAAAGGATCATCAGCAACTGCTGAAAGCCAAATGTCAGAGGACTCTACAAGAAGGGAATTAGAACATGTTGGTTCTAATCATGCGAAGCAAAGGAAGATCTAATACCTAGGTGCCTTGATATGCTGGTCCAAAAAGAAGAAGTGGAGTCTGCCTTGTGAAATGTTTCATTGACTATGGCTCAGGTAAGTTTTGATACCCTCTTCTTCCTATATATGCATCTCTGGCTAACCCCCTATCTCCTCTTGTCAAAATTAATCATCCATATTTGGTTCTAGAACTTTTAATGTTGGATGTACCTCCTACCATTATCATTGAACTTGCTGAAAATTTTCCAGACATCGATGGAGCATCATCCACCATAGCCGTTGTGTCATTAGTTTCCTTGTCAAAGGCCCTCATTAAAATTGGTGAAACTAATACTTTTCTAGTTACTCCTGACCCATCTACTTATGGGAAAACACCCCTCCATCAACCTTTTTTTGTGTTTACCCATACTGCTTCTTCCCCTACTCCTTTTCACATTCCACCTTTTTCTATGATTACATTGCCCTTTGCGTCCCCCCACACTCACACATTTGAAGTTTCCCCTACCATCACCCTTTTTAGACTGCCCCCTAGTGCTCCCATTTCAACTCAAAGTGTCAATGCCCCTCAGACTCTCTAGGGTGATTTTGACACCACCAATAGGCCCAAAAGGCCAGGAAGTAGAAAATGTTGTCAAAAAGTGCTGAGAGGCCTACTACCATGAG
>VDFB02373859.1:141738-228892 GCA_007258455.2 Sequoia sempervirens | reverse complement strand
GCATTAAATAGTAAACTGAAATCAGACTTAGGAAACTTATATCAGACCTGATTACAGTCCAAAAAGGTGCACCTTTCAGTCATTCATTGAGCAGCAATACGTACAATCTCCTCATGGGATGAGCCAATACAAGTGCTAACAAACCCTTACCTGTTCCTTCTTGTTTAACCATCATTCTACCTTGAAATAACACCTTTAACAGGCTGATTACAGACCTCTGCATGTGCAGACCAGATTTCAGCCTGGAGACCAAAACCCAGTGAATGGCACAGTTCCCTAGGAGGAGCGATTTGCCTAGTAAAATCATTCCTTCACTAAAAACTGCAAATGAGTACTCTAAATGAGACGCCCAGCTATGAGGAAACCATTAAATAAATACCCAGAACAATATTCTTTCACCACCCAGAGATATGAACAGAACAGTTAATGCTTCCAGCTACTCAGAAAATAGGCATTTCCAGAACTCTGAAACTGAATTAAATCCACTCCAAACTCACTCCAAAAATGGCACACCACACACCAAGCCAAAAACTCTTAAAACCAACTCAAAATATCGAATATATCTTCATCTTCTTCAAACGCAAATCACCAAACCAAACCAAAATCGCTGTCAACATCAAACCAAGAACACCAACCAGCTAGGATGGATGTTTCACCACCAAAACCAGCAACCAAGAAGAGGGTTTTCGTCCTCAACCAGCAAAAGAACTCCTTGAGCTCATTCCAACAGCATCTCCTTAAGTTGTCAAAACATGCATAACCAAATGAGAGCTCAAACTCATATTTATAAAGTGAGGGACAGATTAGGGCAACTCTCATTTCATTTCCCTCCATTTCACCTTTTTGAAAATAACATGAAATTATCTCAAGCCAACTTTTTGCCTCCAATATTTCACTTTTCATTTATTTTTTAAAATGACAATAAGCCCCAACTAAGCATCCCACCTTATGAGGCATAACATTAACCTTAAAAAATTATAAATTACCTTCATTCTAGGCACCACACAAAAAAGAACACTGGCCCTCTTTTAAAAACAACACCATCTTACTAGGCCAAGGGGTACACTTCATGAACCCATGCCCCTTCACTTAAGTTTTATAAACACTTAAGTTATAAAGCAACATTATAAAACTTAAGTGGCAATAAATCAAATATTAATCCGACCACCGAGAGAACTCACCACTGTCATAAATAGAAAGCACTACACTAAGTTGTTGGATGAATTGAGCCAAGACCATGTACTAAAAATAGAAGGTGAGTCAAATCACCAAACTGATCCAATCGGAGTCCAACTGGAACTTATTAAAAATAGTAAGTAACTAAAAATAGCCACTGCTAAAAATAGTCATTCTGCTGGTAAAGACCCAGAAAAACCTACAAAAGCTCACGAATGACATCAATTTACTCCTCAGAACATGGTGACACAAACCAATAAAGTTAGCACCACCTGCAAAGCAAGGGAACCCGGAAAAGGGGACATTACAAAAACTGATGATATAAAGGAAAAAGATTCAGTCCCAAGGTGATATGTATCTGTGAAGATTGAAGTTGAATTTTATTCTGATTATTGAAAAGGAAGAATATGCATTATGAAGTTTGTAACCTTACTGCTTCAGGGCAAAGACTCCAGCCTGTTTGGCATAGTTTTCTTTATTAAAAGATAACTTTCACTTTGGAAATCTGAGCAAAGTTTGTGTTACCAAACATTAAAGAGCATGAGATTCATAATTGCTCAGGAAAGACATGACATCTCCTGCATTTACTAGCAAATCTAGTAAATGCTTTCAATAATTGGGCAGCATATATTTCCTCTCTAACTCAAATGTGTTCTATATTTATTTAGTTCAGTTTCTGATTAATTTGAGAGGCAAGTGATTCTTTAACAACACAATACAAGTATGTGCCGTGAACTAAGGCGTCTTACAGGATTGTCACCAAAAAGTAATCGATGTATTACATATTTACTGTCACCAATAGATCCAACTTCAAATATTGACGTCACCTTCTAATTCAGGCAATGTTAAGCACCAGCAATATTTGATTCGGAATGGTAAAGTTAATGTTATCAGGGTGTTGAACTATATTGATCTGGCATGATTGTTGTTCTAAATTTCTAATCTAAGTGTTCTCCTTGTTAACCTCGTGAACTTTCAAAATATTAGACCGTTTCATTGGTTGTATGGGCATCAATGTATATGTAGTATATTTCAATTTCTTCTCTTGTAACAAAGCGGAGCTTGTTTTGTTTAAGATAATTGATTTTGTTTACGAGATTTCACCAGTGGTTGTAAGACACAGCTCTGAACCCCTTTCATTTCTGTGTGCCCAAGTTATTTTCTTTAAGCAAAGCGTGGGAGATGACGCCACTTTAACTCGTCTGGCACCTTCTTACTTCATATTTTCTGCTCGGTATTTCTCCACTTCCTAAATTCAAATATTGTACCTCTATATTTTGATCTCATGACCTAACCTTATGAGTACATCTACAGCCAAAGTATCTATGGTGATCAAAAAAGGTAAACTTTTTAATTTATGGACATAAGTTAACAACAAAAGCGTTGGAGTTTAGCCAGTATTTTCTGATGCATTTATAATTTGTTGTTGGTCAGAGCTTTCAAAATCGGTGAATGCAATTATCTTGCAGGCATACCTAGCATAAACCCTAAACCCTAAAAATTAAAACTTGCATGGAAAGAAACCTCGGCCTCAACAGACACCTAGATCATATCCTAAATATGTATCTACGAAGCAATTACACAGTTTCCAAACATGGAAACATTTTCCATCCAGCAAAGTCCTTATAGCATGTGAACTCACCTCTCCAGCGTTGAAGATGAAGCGCTGATGATCAAAAAACAACAGAACAGAAGGAGATGTGTCATGGGTGTCCATCCCAGTCCCGAGAATCTGCAGTAACCCAAAAAGGAAGGCATAAAAACTCACATGGTCTAAAACAGAATCTCAATAACTCAAATATCGATAGCAACAAACAGTACCAACCTGGACATAAGCAATGGTATTGACAGGATTTATGTTCCTAGTCTTGAGCTTAACCTGCTTGGGACCTGCCTTATCCAGCCCTTCCATTCTCTTTTTATTGTAATCTTTGGGTTCGTCCTCAGCCATTTCTGAACTTCGTTTTCCAACGCTGGTAGAGCCTTCTCTTCTAATAGATACCCCTCTTTTGTATTGTTTGAGATGCCCGCTTCTTCTTCCCCTTCCTCCAGTAGCAGCAAAAACAACTCTAGAAAAATGTTTAATGGAGATTGCAGAAAGAGTTTTGGGATTTTGGAATACAAATTCAGTGCGTTTCTTCAATAAAGATTTGAGCGGACCAAATGTAGCGGTTTTTTGTAAGGGACGGAGTGTTGACTGCAGCAACAGATTTAGATGAGCCATATGGGCACTGAGGAGGTTTGTTATTCTAGCCTAAGCCAGTTGTAGACTAGAAAGAATAAATAAATAAAAATAAATAATATTTTTGAATTTTTATTTTTTTTCCCATTTCGATCTTTATAATTGTATTGACTTCCTTATCTTATTAATACATTTCTCTTCTTAATTTCACTAGTCCACTCATAATTTATAATCATAATTTCATATTTTAAAGTCTATTAGAATTTTAGTTCTTTGTTGCTTTTGGAATCGTATTGGCTATCTCAATTTATTATGAATACATTTCTTTACTTAATTTCTATTACATTCTAAGATTTTTAATGTCTAAAACTATCCTATTCAATTTGACATTGAATTTTTGAATTCTCTCAACCATCTCCTCACTCAATAAATCTTGAAATAGAACTGCTATCAAATTATTACTTGATGGGATGTCATTGTAAGCTTTACATTCCATCTTATTTTATAATTTGAATTGTTTCTTAAATTATAAATTATTTATATTAATATTAGTATGTTACTAATTTCAAGTAATTTATTCTTATTTATAAATCTTACCTTTTATTTTAATTTTATAATTTATTTAAAATTGTATCATTCATATTTTATTATTATTATATTTTAACTATTTTTCATATGCTTTTGAGTTCAATTTTTAACATTTTTATATTTTATAAGATTTTATTTGATCTACATCTTTTTATATTGATTTGTGTTTAATATATCGTTTATTAGTACCTCCCATGGAGATATTAGTTTGTTATATATGCAAATTGTTTCAATTAGTTTGTCAAGTACCAATCAATCATCTTTATGATTTTTTCCATCAATATAGTTTTTAATGTTTTAAAAAAGGGATTATTGAGTTTACCCATTAATTGCAATGTCCACTTGAATTGATGCACACATTAAATACTAAAATAACAACAATCATACCTAACATCAAATCAAATCAATATGTCTCATACCCAAAGTCAATTCAAATAAGTGTTGTAAAGGTCAAATAATATTTATTACAAGCTATGGTGAGGTTTGACAGTCTATATTAAAAATATTATCAATTACAAAAATCAAATAAAAAGTTTTTAAGTTGATTTTCACTTTTTTGTACATCTATATGTCAAAAACATTCGCTTTATACTTCTAAATTGTTATGTTAAACTCAAAGTTGTGGGCTTAATTTAATAGGATGGCCCCAAAAATGTTGGAGATGTCATGAGACGTAAAACCTTAGTAGAAATCAATTTAATATTGTTTTTGAACAAGGTTCTTGAAATTTTCTCTTTTTATTTTATTGATTTGTTCATTTCAACTTCATAAACTAAACGGTTTCATAAATTTAATTTAATCTTATGGAATTCTCAACTTAGGATGTCAAGTTACTTGCAATATCAACCTACTTGAGCTTGAGCATGCAATGAACTCTAAAGATGTGCTTCACATCAACCAATTTCATGCAATTAGTGTGCTTGGTTTAGTTAAGACTTACACTCTACCTTGACCAATTTTAAGTTATTTGTTTGCTTGGATAACTTTTAAATCGTTTACCCTTGGATATCTTTCGACATATTTTATATAGATTATCTTGAAGATATATATACTATTTTATTCAAAATTGTATCATTCATATTTTATTATTATTGTATTTTAACTATTTTTCATATGTTTTCGAGTTCAATTTTTAACATTTTTTATATTTTATAAGATTTTGTTTGATCTACGTCTTTTATATTTATTTGTGTTTAATATATCATTTATTAGTACCTCCCATGGAGATATTAGATTGTTATATATACAAATTGTTTCAATTAGTTTGTCAAGTACCAACCAATCATCTTTATGAAATTGTCCCGTCAATATACTTTTTAATGTTTAAAAAAAGAGATTATTGAGTTTACCCTTTAATTGCAATGTCCACTTGAATTGATGCACACATTAAATACTACAATAACAACAATCATACCTAACATCAAATCAAATCAATATGTCTCATACCCAAAGTCAATTCAAATAAGTGTTGTAAAAGTCAAATAATATTTATAACAAGCTATGGTGAGATTTGACATTCTAAGGTGTAGAAGATATGTAAATGATTAAAAATCTTATCAATTACAAAAATCAAATAAAAAGTTTTTAGATTGATTTTCAATTTTTTGCACATCTATATGTCAAAAACATTCAATTTATCCTTCTAAATTGTTGTGTTAAACTCAAAGTTGTGGGCTTAATTTAATAGGAAAGGCGCAAAATGTTGGAGATGTCATGATACTTAAAACCTTAGTAGAAATCAATTTAATTTTGCTTTTGAACAAGGTTCTTAAAATTTTCTCTTTTTATTTTGTTGATTTGTTCATTTCAACTTCATAAACTAAATGGTTTCATAAATTAAAGTTAATCTTATGGAATTCTCAACCAAGGATGTCAAGTTACTTGCAATATCAACCTACTTGAGCTTGAGCAGTGCAATGAACTCTAAATATGTGCTTCACATCAACCAATTTCATGCAATTAGTGTGCTTGGTTTAGTTAGGACTTATGCTCTACCTTGACCAATTTCAAGTTGTTTGCTTGCTTGGCTAACTTTTAAATCGTTTACCAAGTTTGGAGTGTAAACGCATACACCTAGTCTTACTAGGGCTAATTTCAATTTACAAATGATACTGATAGATGCAAGACTGAGTATGTCATGTGCTACATAAAGTTGTATCAAACCTTAACCAATTTAAGATCAATTATATGCTCAACTAGCTTGAATCTAGCCTAAATAAATTTTAGTTGGTTTATGTATTTAGGTGATTTTTAAATTATTTATACCTCCAGCTTGAAAGATGTGTGCCTACCCTAGATTGTGACTATTTCAATTTATTTATGCTCTTAATCAACTTAAGCTTGAGTATGTCCATACTATTAAGGATTGCACCTCTCCTCAACCAAATTTAGATAATTTATGTGCATGGCTAATAGGCTTTTTATGTTCTTAATATGTGTTCACTATGACCTTTTAAAGCTTTTCAACAAATCAAATTTGTGCATATCCTATAATCATGGCATTATATGAGACCACATCTAATTGAGGCATTATATCAAATAGTTTGCACGTGTTGTTTATGATTGCATGTTTTGCATACATGTCTACAATGGTAGTTACAACTTTAATATTTGACAAAAATTGCCCTCCCTTTGTGCTTTGACATATGTGTATCACCTATTACATAACTCATTTTGGCGTAGGCGGATAGGATGTTAGCAAGGTTTATGGAATTTGGCTTTACACTTCAGAGCAACTGCATTTGCTTGAAATTTTCTAAAACCTTTTCAACAAATCCATGTTATACATATCTTGCAATCATTGTATTCCATGACAACACTTCTTTCAAGCATTCTATCGAACAAGTCACATGAAATGCTTCTAGATTGTTCCCTTGTGAAAAGGTGTTCTTGAATAAACATATTTGCAATAATTTTTCAAAAAGCCAATGAAATTTAAGGTTTCCAATGTTCGAGTTTGAGAAATATGGATGTGAGTACTACTAGGATTATTTTTTAAGTGGTTTTCAACTTGGTTTTGGTGAAGTATTGATGATTTATGTTGTGGTCCTATTTGGTTTCTTAGTTTATTTTGTTTAGCAATTGTTGCTCAAATTTTTAAGGAGTATTTTGTGGAGCTAGTGGTAACACTACTTTTAATTTTTAATTTATTTTAAATGGTTATCTTAAATTATATTTTTAATATATTAAGTTTTAAAAAACAAATTATTAATAAAAAATTTAAGAGGTAAAATTTGGAGAGAAATGAAAAAAGAGATAATAAAATATATAAAACTACATTGCATATTTTTTATTATGTAGTGCTTGCATAATTTCAACCCCACTATTTTCTAATATAATTTCAATCCTTAAAATGTAAAATCTACACCATAATAGAAGAATATTCTATATTATCTTTTTCGCTTAATTTAAAATTTGCATGAGACCACCTATGTTGCTCAAATTTGAGTAGCAAATCTAAATAAGTAGTTACTAGAGAGCATGATATTAGAGATGAATTTACTAGTTTAAAATGTCATTTATGCAGAGTTGCTTAAAATGAATTAAACAATTTTGTGTAAAGAATTAATATATGATGCAAGTTCTAGGGAATTGATGTAGGTTTTTTTTTGGAAAAAATAGGAAATGTTTTTTTTTACAAATTATTCAATATTTTGAAACTGTAGAAATTTTGACTAATCTTTCTAGTTTAAAAAGTTAATTTATTTATTAGTGAGTTTAGTCTATGATTTATTATTAGAAATCAATAGATGAGCATAAAATACTCTATGTTGGTTTGAGTAATTCAATTTAGGGTACTTGAGGGGTGTTTATTTCATATTATGCAGTTCTTTTAGATGATTTATAAAATCTAAGGTTAAAATATATTGAGTTTGAGAAAGTTGAAGTTTTTGATTATTGGAAAACAGGTTTTGAAGGGGCTATAATTTAACCCTTTACAAAAAAAGAAGGCAGCTTGAGAGATATTACAATAGGAAGCAGCCTCAAAGAAAAAAATAGACAAAACCGCTAATAGGAAATCAGTAAACAAGCAGCAAACGCGAAGCAAACCAAAACAACACAACAACTACAATAGGTTCTTCAAGATCCTCGTTGCGTCCAGTTCTTTAGTGATAACCTTGTCATGCATCTTCATAACCTCATTCATTTCTTGTATTGGAATAGCAACACCCTTCTTAGTTTTGCTTCTAGTCTAGGTATAGTTGGGATCTAATTTTCAAAGCCTTATTTTGTATTTTCCAGGAGTTTATTGGTCTTGTAAAGATTTTTGTTGAAATTACAAAAATTTGGGTTTGTGGGTTTTAGAAATTAATATTTAAGTGTTAAATCTCATTTAGTCGGTTTTACATTTTTAACTCAATCTACATTTCTTCATCCTAAAATAAAAGCATGCAATATATAATTTAATAGAAATTTAGTGGAATTTATGTGGGTTTAAATTATTTGAACTTGGGCACTCAAAAAATCACGTGAGTTGTAGATTTTTTTGCTAATGAGATTATAATGTAGTTTATTAAATAAGGTGATATGCACTTCAATAAATTTTGAGCACAAACATATTCATAAAACATTTGAAAAGGATGAATATTGATAACAACCAACAAAGGGTCTTGAATTCCCATCATATGTGGAAATCAATTGTATGTCCTTCAATAATCTTAAACATGACATGTGAACTATGCAAAGAGAGGACATGTATTATTAATTAGTATATGTGATCCAAGATTCTTAATTTTGAATCTTTCTTCTTCTAATAGCTTCTCAATCCCCTCTTAATAAGCTTTAATGTTGCCATGTGTTAGACTAAATAATCTTTATCAACCTTAACAAAATTATAGTTTTATGATATTCTCCTTTCTTCATAGGACAATTAAACTAGCTTCCTTCTATTTTGAACGAATATAAAATATTATCATCCAATTGTCAAGAGGATCTTACAAAAGAAAGAAAATACATATATTCTCATTATAATTAATATTAATTATTAAATGCACTTGAAATAGAAATATAAAAAAATTTTTTTTGATAAGATTTTATATTATATTATTTAAAGATTAATTCAATTGGTTCTTTGCTAAGCAAGATAATTTTCCCAATAAACAGAGCCCAAACCCTCCTTGTACCCTCTACAAAGAATATGATGATATCATATTTTGCATAAAATCGTATTGGCTTGCCAAGGATCAAAACTCTAGACTCAAACAACCCTACCAGACCATAACATATTCTTGACTAAAATTAGACACCACCCATTCATAAGAACCCATTAAGATTGGCAAAGGACTCAAAATCCTTAACCCATTTGAGACCTTCGACCGCCATTAACCCTAGCATCTTCTTTAAGTATTCCACCACCATAGTCATGATCATTCAGTGACGTGTGAGTGTCGCCCCGCTCAAGTCCATGAGGAAAGGATATAATTTAACAGCCTCGTCTGTATTTTGCAGAAGCTCCAAATCTGTTGGGCACAGGATCCCGATGCCAATAATCATCGCCTTCAGAACCTCTTCTACACCACCTACCAAATCCTTTCTAAACAACCACACCAACAACTCCTTCACCTCTGTTTTAAGCACTTGGCTATCAAGTAGAGAAGCCAAAAACCATGAGGAAATATGTGCATTGTCCCTCCCATACTCCTTCCGTTCGAGGTGGCCACTCCCCAAAATCATTTTTACCGCTGCAACAATGAGAGGATCAATGTTGAGCAGGATTCGCCTAAACCTCTAGTTCGTTATCTCACGGAACGCAGCTTGCCTCAACATTTCCAACAAAGAAATTGGGGTGTTTGCTCCAAACCACACCAGACCCTCCACCGAAACTACAATTACAAACTTCGAGTGCCCGATCATTGTCATCCTCAAATGACTCCAAGAACCGAGTGAAGTCTACTAACCAACTCTCCACCATTAACTAAGAATCAACACCAAAAAACTTGCAATGCAACACAACCATTGCCTCCACTCATTAATAAAGCTTGCGGGCTCCCAACAATTCCAACTTCGCACGAACGAGACATAATTTCTAGGCATGTCAAGCTATCCTTGCACCAGCATTTTCGTCCTGCAACCTCAGCTCTGTATATGAGGCAATCCTTAGAAAATGAGCTTTAAACTATCAATCATCATTACAAGTGCTCACCATAAATGAGGTGACTAGTCTCTTACACCAACATCCACCTCATCACTAGTCACCCCACGTGGATGCCACCTCTTGGACCAATGTAAGCCCTCTGCCAGCTTGGAGGGTCGCCCACCCAACCGCCCCCTAGCTTTACACCATAGCTTTTCCTATCACTTTTCTGTTAGGGTCGACAATGCCCATATTAGATAGAAGATCAGCCTCAACATTCCCTTCTCTCAAAATATGATTGATCATTACTTGTTCAAAACCTTCCATCCAACCCAGAGCAACCTCTAACTTCTCACCGAACTTCCAATTTAAAATTTGTTTTGTCCTCAAGGCATTAATGACTAAAGTGGAATCCCCTTCAATTACTACCTTGCTCACTTTCTATTCTCTACATAAATTCGGACCCAGAATTAAGGCTTGAAATTTAGCTACATTATTTGTCCTCTCAAGAAGAGCTGCCACTAATGACCCTGAAACGGCCCCGTTACTATCCCTCATAATGCATCCTGCACTAGAAGGACCAAGATTACCCTTTGAAGCTCCATCAAAATTTAGTTTCACCCAACCCGGATCAGGAGGAAACCAGGCCACCTTGCTACGCTCTTTTGTCATTGTCGCGCCCCCTAAGCCCACAAAAATGGGAGCACTGATACCAAACCAGTTCTTCATCATCAAAGAATCCCAAAACGAGAAATTACGCCCTTTGGGATTCATCTCTTCTAACCTTGCATTAAAACATTCTACTATGCAAGCCTCGATTTTACTTTGCAGTCTAGGAATTGACATTTCCTTATCTTGAAAAATCCTCCTATTTCACTCCTTCCAGACTTCCCATAAGACAATCGAAGGACTCATCAACCATAGATCACCGAACAAATATTTCCTCAAGGGAGATAGCCAAGAATTCAACAATGCAAATAATTTATTAGGGAAGGTAGTTTTCCACTACAATTTAGAGCAGAACCACTCCTAAACAGCTTGTGAAAACTGACAATTTAAAAGTAAATGATCCACCGTTTCCTCAACACTCTTGCACAAAGGACACCTAGAAGGACCATAAAATCCTAGCTTTACAAATCTATCCCCAGTCAACACCCTACCTTGAGCTACTTCCCAGGTGAATATACCAGCCTTGGGAAGACAAGCCTTATTCCAACATAATTGAGCCGGCAAGCTTGATTCAATAGTACCTGAAGAAGCAAGAATAGCATAGCCAATCTTTGCAGAATATTCCCCCTTGTCCAACGCATTCCATCGAAGTTTATCCCTACCCTGTCTCTCCAAACACATCTCCCCTTCAAGACCTTCTCAAAGGCTTCTACATCTTGATCCTCTAGACCCAACTGTCCAAGTGATTTCTAGTGGTAGCATCCATCCTTAAGACTATAAGGGTCTTCAAAGTAATCCCTTAGCTTATCACCCCAAACCTTTTTAGTTTTTTCCTTTACCCGAGCAAGTGAAGGATCCTCTGTAAGAATAGGGAAGCCTTCCCATGAATCCTCCCAAAAAAGTGCCTCTCTACTATCTTTAACCTCCCATGTTAAGTAATCCAGGATGAGATCTCTAGCATTTCTGATGAAGTTCCATATGCGAGAACCACTTGGCAGAGATCTATCCTTCAAAAAACAATTTTCTTCATTATCCAAATATTTGGCCCTTACAATTTTAACCCACTTTAGCTCTGAATGAGAATGAATAGACCAGGTCAATTTTGCCCCAAGAGCCTTATTTTGCAAAAGCAAATTTTTTAACCATGCACCATCTTCTTCCCTTCTTTCACACACTTTTTGCCACTTAATTAGTGGAAACTTCTAATCCCTACTCCCATTCCAGAAGAAATCCTTCATTGATCTGTTTAAGGATTTGCTCACACCTACCAACATCGGCAGACAAGAAATCATATATATGGGAAGAGCAGCAATGACAGACTTAAACATTGTCAATCTTTTGGCCTAAGAAAGCCAGTGCAACTCTTCCATGAAGAAATTTTTTCTTTTACCTTTTCTAACAAAGAGTTCCAAGTACCTCCAGATTGAGTACCTTTAGCTAATGGTAGTCCCAAGTATTTGTATGGCAGTTGGCCCTTCCTGAAGCCTAAACACCTCAAAATCTAGACTTCCAACACACTACTCGTGTTAAAGATAAAGGCTTCTGACTTGACCAAATTTAACTCCTAGCTTGATGCCAAGGTGTACTTATCTAAAATACCCTTTAGCCTCTAAGATTCTCTAAGCGAGGCAACCCCAAACAACATAGTTTCATCCATAAATTGTTGATGGGTGATAAAAGGAAGACTACTTGTGACCTATAGGCCCTCCACCCAACCATTACATCTTGCCTTATCATCCATCAACCCAGAGCTTCCACCATAATTATAAACAAGAAGGGGGAGAGTGGATCTCCCTACCTTAAACCCCTCGAAGCAGAGAAAAAACCTTCAGGCGAACCATTCAATAAAATCGAGTACCACAGACTAGCCACCCAACCAAACAACCAATCAAGCCAATCTTTTTGAAACCTAAAGGCCTCTAAAACCTTAAACAAAAAATGCCAATTCACTCTGTCATAAGCTTTCTTTATATCCAATTTTAGCAACATTGTTGGTTTCTTTGTATTTTGTACTTAATGGATAACTTCTTGAGCAATAATTACCCCATTAAGAATCGACATCCTAGGCACAAACCCTATTTGCTCTTCAGAAATGATAAAAGGAAAGATTTTCTTGAGATGGTTGGCCACAACCTTAGCAAGAATCTTGCATAAGGTGTTGCAAAGGGATATGCGACGAAATTCATCCCAAGATTTTGGCTTCTCTTTCTTTGGAATGAGCGCAATAAAAGAATTATTTACCTCCCTTAGAATCTTCCCTGAGCTTCTTGAGTCCTCAATTGTCTCTATAATTTCTAATCCCACAAAATCCCAACACTTCTGGAAAAAGAACGCTAGAAAACCATCTGGCCCAAGAGCCTTCTCCGGGTGTAAATCAAAAGCAGCAGCTTTGATTTCCTCTTCTGAGAATTTAGCATTAAGAGCCTCCATTTGTGGACTAGATACTGGAGCTGGAATGTTCCCTAATATTGCATTATGAGCTCCGAGATTGGAACCTTCCCAATCATTTAGAAGATTTCTAAAATACTCAACAGCTGAATCCTTGATTTCTTGAGGGTCCTCCAATAAGCGAGCATCAACAACTTTAATACTTGCAATCTTATTGATTTCCTGTCGAACCTTTGTTGAATTGTAAAAATATTTGGTATTCCTATCTCCCGCCTTGAGCCAAATCTCCCTTGATTTTTGCCTCCAAAATAATTCCTCCTTGGCCAAAAGATCATGCAATTTCATAGTCAGGGTCTTCTCTTCAAATCTTTCGTTGTCCATCCCTTGGCTAATAACAACCTCAACCAGAGCTTCCAATTTGGCCTCGATCTTGATCCTCTCCTCAAAGATATTTTTGAAACGGTCCTTATTCCACTACCTTAATTGTTGTTTGACATGTTTCAATTTTGCAAATACATTGAACATCTTGGTTCCACCTAGATTACAATCCGACCACCATTGTTTAATTAGACCCAGAATATTATGATCCTTGAACCACATCAATTCTAACTTGAATGGGCAACGAATTGGTCCCTTCTCACCTTCAATTACCAGTTGAACTGGAAAGTGATCTAAGCCCACCCCCGATTTTGGTTAAAGGGAAGGCTCCCAAATTCCCTTTAAAGAAAAATCTATCAAGCTTTTCTGCTATGTTGCAAAAATATTTCCTTTTGTTAGTCCACGTGTAGCTTCCATTCCCAGTTTGTAGCTCTACCAATGAATCTCTCTCCACAAAGTGTTGAAAATCAATTTGGGACTGAAGAACTCTGCTCACCCCCCTTTTTTATTTGCAGGCCTTAAGATGGCGTTGAAATCTCCCCCCAGGAAACAAAAATCCAACCCTGGGCGGTTGAGGATTTGATCTAACTCTTACCACACTTGCCTTTTTTGCAAACATTATGAAGGACCATAAACATTAACAAGGAAAAAATGAAGATTTGAGATTAAACTCCTTACCTGACAAGCCAACCAGTTTTGATTAGACTCGAATTCTTCCACTAATACCATTTGGGGCTTCCAAATAGTTAACAAACCACCTGAAGCCCCATCAGCTCCAACTCCTAACCATTTCCAATACTTCAACTTTTTGTTGAACTTGACCAAATCATGATCCCCAAGTTTTGTTTCTTGAAGAAGAACTAAATCCACTTGACAAGCTTCAATATGGTGCCTAATTAGGCTCCATTTGTTATGGGTGTTAAGACCCCTAACATTCCACATAAGGAGCCTCATTGTTGTTCGGGAAGAGTCTCACTCTTCCCTAATTTCATCATGGAGTCAATTTTCTTTTGACCATTTGCTTCACCATCCCATTTATGTTTTTCCTTATTTGTAATTCTTCCCTGCTTCTTATTCTCCCCACAGTCCAGAGTAGTTTTAAACAAGTCCTTTTGGAAAATACCCAACTTAGTCCGCGTTGACTCCAAACTTAGGGTTGGTTTCCTTTTCTTCCCCGATTGGGAGCACTTGCCTCTGTGCAATCCGCCACATCTTCAGACTCATGAACACAATGTGTGTCTTCCATTAAGTCCCCGCTATCTAATTCCCAGGAGCTATTCTTAGCCACTTCAGCTAGTTCTATCAATTCTTTGTCGACCTCAATCAAAGAGTTGAACTCCACATTTTAGCAATATTCCCCCAAAAATTCTAGAACCTTTGAAATCTTATCACCCAAAGCCGTATTATGATCAATGTCTTGTTCCGCCACATCTTCTTGCATTGGTTCTACCGCATGGAGAATGGTTTCCTGAGCTAGAGGCTCTGACGGGGAAACTGACAAATCCTAGCCACTACTGTGCTTCGAAAAAAGAGGGCTTTTGATCACCATTGGCCCTGCCCCTCTAGCAACCTTTATATCCTTTGACTTAGACAAAGCTTGAGCTTCAACCTCCTTCTCGACGCGTGACAATGAAACCCCCTCCTCCCTAGCTTTACCGACTTTTTGAAGTGGGGATCTACAAACCAAGGGATGCACCAAAGAATGACTAGTGAAAGAGTCTATCCTGAGCTTCAAAACCCAACTTCCATAATTAGATATTAATTCAATTTCTTCCCAGAAAGCCACACCGGATTATTTTCTACACAACCTCACATAGGTAGAAGCCTCCTTCGCATCTTTCTACTCTTCTGCGCAAACAAAGATTCCCAGACGGTTCCCAATCTCTTCTAAAATACTTGGCTCCCAATATTTCGATGGGAGATTAGAGAGTTTATACCAGTCCTACACTACCTCCATTTCATGACTTGAAGGATTAAAACCCACTACCCATCGGTGGAGATAGAAGTCGCAACCATCAAGAACCCAAACCCCATCAACAATATCATCCCTCAAATTTCTAGTCGGAAACACAACAACAAAAAAAACCCATTTTGAAGGGTTTTAAACTGAAGATTCGAGCCCCAACGCTCCTTCCACCATTTAACTAAATAATCCCAATTAGAGATACACCATACCATTTTGTAATCAACCCTAGATTTTCCAGCCGCAACACCTCCACTTGAAGCTTAACTGAGCTGACCACCAGAGAAGCCCGATCACCCGGGATCGTTCTTCCACCCATCGGGGCTGTTGCTTGAGTCTTCCCAGACTCAAAATCTTCTCTTGCCTCCTCCCATTCCATATGTGGTTGCTTTCGCTACCAAATAGTCTTGGTGTTTTTTGGTCTACGATTAGGGTTTCGACCCCAACCTTCCTAGTCCTCTGACCTTTCAAACCCGCCATTACCTTTATGACCTCTGTCTTGTTGTCGAGGCCTTCTAAACTCTTCATTCCTATACAAACCTCTCCCATTATGACCCCTGAATTTGGGCACTCCTCATTACTGCCCACGAGAACCAAAAGCTCTGCCCTCCTCTCTAGGGAATTGATGATTTTTCGTGCACGACCTTTCACATCTATCTGAGTGCAAAATATCTTCAATATTTGCATGTCTATGCTCTCTCCTGCCATCCAACCCATGCTCAGACCTTCACCATGCTACTGACCATTGCAAACCTCTGAAACCACACGCCATCTACTCGTAGAACTTTATATGAAATATAATTTTATTCATTATATAAAGAAGAAATTATTAACAAACATTTAGATATAATTTATGGATGATATTGTCAATATTTTATTTATGAGCATTTAAAGAAATAGATGATATGGTAGAAAATAAGGATATTATAAAATATCACTCCTTATTTTTAAATATAAAATTGTAATATGATAGATGACTTGAAAATCTCAAAAAATAGTTATATTCATCAATACCTCTCAAGATTGTAGGATGACAAATAACTTTGTGACATAAATAGTATGAATTTTGCAAACATTAAAATTTATGTTGACTAAACTCTTGCATTTGTATTGCATATTTTTTCAATCTCAATTACAATTCTAAATTGATTGCAATATCTTCCTGGTCATTTTTCTCCACGCTCTTTTCTCTTCTTTGCCAAATCTATGCAATTATATTTAATACTTCCAATATATGATGTAATGGCTAGCCCTCTTTATTATGATGTCATAATTTGGATATTTTCCATTCTAATAACTAAATTTCTCATACTCCCTTTATCTTTCTACTTCATTTGTACTAATGTATTTTTTTAATTGGTCATTTGCACCCTACTCATCTTGTTCTACTACTCCATAATTCATTAACTAGACACCAAATATAATCTCTCATTTTTTTGGACTCTTAAGATTTCGATTTAGAAGATATCATTGTAAAAGACATGCAAGAACTAATAAGACCTTCAGAACTTCACATAAGTGTAGATTTTAAAAATATTATATAAGCATATATATTAGAAATATTATAGACAAATAAGATGAAAGTTTTATTCAAAGAAGGAATTTAAGTAGTATTTTATATCAATCATGAGAGGACATGTTTTCTTTATTATCCTTTTGTAAAATAGGACATCAATTCAATAGTGTTGCTTTATCTAAAATTTATAATCAAAGTAAATATAACCTCATTGTCTTAAGAAAAAATCCTCGAGATATCACAAATAATTATGTTGTTAGTGTCTAAATTTTAAATAGAATGTGATAATGACATTTGTTAAAAACTTACAACTCATTATAAGTACGACACACTTTTTTATAGTGTGTTACTAGTACTAAACTATAAATAATAATTCTTATGCAAAATCAAAATGAGCATTTACATTTAGATTGTCAAAACTCCCTCCAAAGACAAGTATTAGAGTAATACATAAGCAAATGTATTATGGTTTTGAGTCCTTTGTTGAAATAAGATTACGGTTTTATGGCTCCACATATGTTTTTATTTCAAGATTAAATTTTCCATCTACTTAATATTCATCCTTGTTCTTTGTGGCTCTAACTATGTGTTAATATGTATTTTCCTCTCACTATGTTTTATCAATTAACATGTACTTGGTGGTTGCCTACTTGATCAATTATTTTACAAATTATTAATATTTGGAAAGGTATATGAGTCCCACATATATAGTAGGCATTGAAAGAAGTATATACTATACAATCACTAGCATATTTCTAATATTAGTATCATAAACCCTAAATCCTATAAAAAAACCCTAAACCTTGCAAATTGCAAATAATATTACAGTTTTGTGGCTCCACATACATTTTTATTTCAAGATTAAATTTTCCATCTACTCAATATTCATCCTTGTTCTTAGTGGCTCTAACTATGTGTTAGTATATATTTCCTCTCATTATGTTTTATCAATTAACATGTACTTGGTGGTTTCGATTATTTTACAAATTATTAATATTTGGAAAGTTATTTGAGTCCCACATATATAGTAGGAATTGAAAGAAGTATATACTATACAATCACTAGCATATTTCTAATATTAGTATCATAAACCCTAAATCCTATAAAAAAAAACCCTAAACCTTACAAATTGCAAATACATAAATAAAAAGCTGATGACAGGCATCGGTGTGGAGGTAATGGCGACAACTTGAACATGGGCTAGAAAACTTTGGCACTATTTTGTGGAGGTTGAGGTGCTTCTTTGTGTGGAGGGGTGTGGGGATAGTAGTGGTGAGGTTTAGAGTTGCTTGCAAGTGATGCAACCAAAATTCACAACATATAAATTATAATTAATTAAAAAAATAGACACAAAAAACTCAAAATACTTTTGCAAATTCTCTTTATTCTTCATTCCATTCTACCTTCAAAACTGAAAACAAACTTCATCTTAAGTACAAATATGAAATCACCTTTTTTTTTTGACAATTTTTAGCAAAATCCGAAAAATTACCTTTTTTGGGAATTTTTAGCAAAATCAGAAAATTATCTTTTTTGGCAATTTTTAGTAAAATTCGAAAATTAACTTTTTTGGCATTTTTTTGCAAAATCCAAAATTACCTTTTTTGGAAAATTTTAGCAACTTTCTTAGCTTACCTTTTTTTGGTAATTTCTCATGCTCATCTTCATGGCTTATGAAATTTCCCAATTATTTGAAACTAATTAAAGTGACACTAATTGTCAACTTACTAATTTAATTACACGCAAGAGTTTAAAATTAAATAGAAAAGCAAATTGAAAAAAATCTTGAAAAATCACTAAAAGCTCAATTGGACTCCTAGGTCAAAATTTATGACCTCCAAAAGTTCTTGCATCATTCTCCTCTGGTTGAAAACCCTCAACTCCTACGAGTTGCTTTCTTGAAACTTGTGTTACTTGTCCCAATCCAACTTCTTCAATTTCTATTATATAATCTATGTGTTATCTTATTGTGCTAGTCCTTCCCTTTGTACCAAATACTTGCTATTTTGACCTTGTCATGTGTACATTGCCTTTTTGTCCAAAATATGTGCAATCCTTTCTTCTCAAAACCTATTGTTTCCAATCCATTTCTTTCTCACACTTCTTAATCATCACCACTACCATTCCTTCCATCTCGTCTCCTATTTTCATTTCATCTTTAATAAAACCAATAAATTTAATTTTTACCTCTTTCTCCTTTGTTGTTGCAACATCCTCATATTCATTCTTAGTTACACTTGCATTTTCTAAAACTATAACATCCTCCAAAAGACACTCAATTGCTTTTGTTCATACATGCTTTTCTTTACTTCATTCTCTTTGCATCAATAGTGCATAAAAAACCTCACCTTCCTTTCTTTGACAAGTTCTCTTGTGGACAACATATTTTTAACTTTTCCTTCATCCTTAAGAGGTAATAAAATCACTTTAGAACCATCCTTCCAAAAAGTGTATTTATTCTTTTGTCCATTATGCATTACCTTCCTATCATATTGTCATGGCCTTCCCAACAACACAGGGCATGCATCCATTGGAATGAAATCACACTATAATTCATCCTTATAAATCTCTCCTATAAAAAACTTGATTAAGAATCTCTTATCAATAGTGACTTCATTTCCCTTTTTAAACCATGCAATACGATAAGGGTGGGAATGTTTTTCATAGGGAAATTTTAGTTTATCTACCATTTCTTTAGAAACCGTGTTTTCACAACTATCACCATCAATAATAATTTGGCATACCTTTCCTTCTGAGGTGCATCTGGTTTGGAAGATATTGTTTGAAGCCAAGATTCATCACATCCTTTATTTTTTACTTGCTCTTTCTTTGGTATCACCATTGTCCTTCTTATCATGAGGCTCTCTCCCACATCTAGTAGAACTTCTAGATCTACCCCTTCTTCCTCATCCTCATATTGAACCAAGTTCAATTTGGGTTGTTCTCCTTGTCTCTTTCTTGTATGTGGTAGTTTGGATATTCAAATGCTCTATGACCCTCTTCACCACAACTAAAGAAAATGAAAGGTATTCATGGGATTTCTCATCCTCTACCACCACCATAATATTTATCCCTCTAAGACCTTCTTCCTCTGATGATTTTGAAAGTCTTGTTGGGTATCATATAATTTCTCTACTCCTTTAGATGATTCTCCCTCACTATAATTTAAATCACCTTGCAATAGATATTATGTACCTCTTCTTGCACCCTTATTCCTTTGTAAATTTTTTTCACTATGTTTTTCTTCTGCCTTTAAAGCTAATCAATGTGCTTCTTCCATATTTTTAATCCTATGCATGCTTAGTTCATCTTGAATAGAAAATTTTAGACCATTTACATACCTTACAACCATTTGTTCATTGGTCTCTTGATGCTCCACATGAATGGAAAATTTATAAAATTCATTTGTAGAGTCTTGCACAGTACACAAATTTTACTTCAAATTTTGAAATTGACAAAAAAGAGTTTGTGCATAATCCATAAGCAAGAATTTCTCTCTTAACTTCTTCTCCATTTCGCTCCATGTTCTAATTTTATTCTTCCCCTTTTTAACTCTTTCCTTTTGTAGAGGATCCCACCAGATCATTGCATGACCCTTCAATTTAGTGCATGCAAATTTTACCTTCTTTTCCTCTGCCATGGTCTTTCATTCCAAAAAATTCTCTATATTGTTCAACCAATCTATTAGCTCCTCTAGTTTAAGTCTACTTGCATAATCAGAAATTTCAATTTTAATTCCTTCATTTGCATTTCTTCCTTATAATTTTCTATGTATCCTTTATTCAAAGGTTAGGTGCTCTAATTGTTCTTCATCTTCATGTTTTGCATGTTTATCTTCACCTCCTTGTCTTATTTCTTCATCATGATTATTTCCTTGTATTATTTGATTTGTTATCATACATGCAAGCTCTGCTACTTGTCTCTGTAGATTTTGCATATCTATATACATTTGGGCAAGACATCCTCTTCCTCTTTCTCACCCAACCGTCTTCTTGCTCTGGTATCAGATGATGTAGCCAAAATTCACAACATATAAATTATACTTATTATTAAAAATTAGACACAAAAACTCAAAATACTACTGCAAATTCTCTTTTATTCTTCATTACATTCTACCTCCAAAACTAAAAAGAAACTTCATCTTAAGTACAACTATGAAAATTAGTTTGTTTGGCAATTTTTAGCAAAATCCAAAAATTACCTTTTTGGCAATTTTTTTGTAAAATCCGAAAATACCTTTTTTGGAAATTCCTAGCACCTTTCTTAACTTGCCTTTTTTTTTGGTAATTTCTCATGCTTATCTTCATGTCCTATGAAAATTACCAATTATTTGGAACTAATTAAAGTGACACTAATTGTCAACTTACTAATCGAATTACATGCAAGAGTTTAAAATTAAATAGAAAAACAAATTGAAAAAAATATTGAAAAATCACTAAAATCTCTATTAGACTCCCAGGGTCAAAATTTATGACCTCCAAAAGTTCTTGCATTAGCAGGTTGCCCAAGGTTACATTTTTGGGGGCTTTTATTTCATTGTGCACGGTATTTAAGCTTTTTCTATGTGATTTTGTGAGGATCTGACTTGTGGAAGGTTGCATGGTGTCTTCAAGGAGTTTCGGGGACCCCCGTTTATTTTCATTTAAGGAGGCTATTGTTGGTGGGGATTCCTCATCATCTTCACATGAGGATGTGGTTAATTTCCTTTTGAAAGTGGTAGAGGAATCCAAGAATAATCAATTTCAGGGGATACACTCAAAACCCAATGGGTGTTTGGAAAGAAGCAAAGATCATCTACTAGTGGTAATTAATCTGGATGATGTGGATGATGATGTGATGTATTTATTTGAGCATGCATTAAGTTTTAAATTCATGGGAGCCTACATCTCTTTGCCTTTTTTGAAGGCTTGGGCTCGTAATTACTAGAACTTGAAAGGGGATATGGAAACCATCGTAGGAGCTAACAACTTCTTCTTTGTTGTCTTCACCTTGCAAGCAAATCAAAATATGGTTTTTGAAGGTGGCCTATATTTTCATAATTAGGTAGGGATTTTTATCAAGCCATGGCATCTAGGTTTTGATCTTTCAAAACATATTTTGTCAAAGATTCTTATTTGGATTCAACTTATAAATGGATTTATGGCATAAGGACATATTGCATTCTATTGTTGTTCTTCTAGGGAAGGCCCTGGGTCCATCCCATCAAACCCTAGACCATAGGGTAACCTCTTTTTCTCGCCTTTTGGTCAAAATTAATTTAAATAATCCCCTATTGGAGTCTCTTGAAATTAAAACAGGGAGTGTGTGTTGATTCCAATAGGTATATTATGAAGCCCTTCCTTTCCATTGTCGTTCTTGTCATGAGTATGGACACTTGTAAAGGAATTATCTTGAGCTAAGAGCTAAAATCCAATAACATATATTTGGGATGCATGCAACTAGTAGTAAAGAAAAAGGCAAAGCCCTAGTTCCGAATGAGGAGCCTGATTCAAATGGGTTTATACCTGTGAAATTTTGGAAAAAGGAAAAGGCGTCAAACTATAAAAACAAAGCCATGCTTAGGGGGACCTTTAGTAACATGTTTTATGTTCTTAAAAAAATTAAGGAGTTGGATTCAATGGAACATGATCATACTTTTGAGACTCAAGTTTTTATGGGCAGGGACCTAGCTAATCGTAGTCCTCAAAGTCTTATTCTAAGGTCGAACACGCTCAAGGCTTCAAAGGAAAGAGTTTCTCCTTCATTGCTTCTTGTTGAACTTGGGGACAATGATCAAGAGATTATGGGGGATATAGAGGTTCATTTGGATCCTAACCCCCTTGGTGAGCTCCCTCAAGAGCACACAAATATTATTGTGACAACTGATCTAGATATTGATTCTTGGATAAAAGACAATGGAAAAAAGAAAGCATAACCCTACTTGGAATCCACTAGAAGAGCTTAAAGAAAGGGGTGATTGATAAAATAGCTAAGGTGGGGAGGGATTTAAAGGACTTAGATAAAATGAAGATTATGGGAGAGTCTTTAGTGGAATTTGGGGTTGTCGAGACACCAGATACTCACTTAGTCTCCTCCCATATAAATGATTGTGATATCTTGGATGTTAGGGGTTTGATTAATGTCCCTATACAAAAGGCTACTTGAGATTTAGTTTGTGATCATAAACCTAATATTTTATTCATTCAAGAAAGTAAACATTCCATAGAAAGCATGATGAAGACTTCGTCCAAAATTTGGAGGAGGGGTTTATGCCAATGTGTGGGTTCCCAAGGATTGGCTAGAGGTGGTTCTTGTCTCTAGGACCCTTATAGGATTACACCTTTCTAGTGGATGGTTAGTAGGAATTCACTTTCTTTTTTGGCATCTCACTTTAATTTAGGATTGGTTATTCTTCTTACCAATGTATATGTGCGTAATGATTTTCAAGGTACCTAAGACTCTACTCTGGTCTCATATTATGTCTATTTGTTCTCTTGCTCCTTCTTGTCCTTGGATTTGGTAGGAGACATCTCATTTCTTAAATTGGTGGATGTTAAACCTAATAATGAAACTTTTACTTGACATAATCAAAGGTGTGGGGAGGGGTCTATTTCTAAGTGACTAAGTGATAGGTTTATTATTTTTGAAGTTTGGCTTGGTAATAGTTGGACCTCTTCCTTTGAAATCCTAGGGTGGAAAGGTTCAGATCATTGGCTAATCAAGTTATATTCCTCTTTATTCTCCTTGTCTAGAAAAAACCTCCTTTTAAATTCCAGCTTATGTGGCTTCACATCAATAATTTGCACCATCTTGTGGAGCAATGGTGGGTAGAAGGGAGGCCTACCTTTGACACTACAATGTTCTCCTTTTTCAAGAGACTCCAATTTGTAAAATTCAAGCTTAAGAAATGGAATAGAATGACTTTTGGTAACATCTTTCTTATGAAGAAACAAGCTCATGAATATTTGGATAGTATCATGTTCAAAATTAAGGAAGAGGGAATGACAGTGGATTTTCTTGAAGAAAAACCAGATGCTCTAGGGAACTTGTTGAATGGGAGATACAAAAGGAGATTTTCTGGAAGCAGAAATCTCATATTGATTGGCTTCAAGAAGGGGATAAGAATACCACATTTTTTCATAATTCGATCAAGGGGCATAGAAGTGGGAATATTATTGCTTCTCTCATATCAACCCAAGGGGAATAGTTAAATTAATACCAAGCTATTATAAAGGAGGTGGTTAGGTTTTACTCATCTCTTTTCATAGAGAATGGCTCACATGCTCTAACTAAGGAGAATCTTGTCTTGGTCTATATTCCTTCTTTCATCTTAGATGAGATGATTAATTCCCTTTTTACGTCTATCTCTTTGGAGGAGCTTGAAAATATTATGTTTTAGATGAAAAAGGTAAGGCCCCTAGACCCGAAGACTTCCTAATAGAGTTTTTTAGGAATTTTGGGATACCATCAAGTTAGAATTTTTGGAAGTTGTTCGAGAATCTCAAACTAACAAGCAGAGGCTCAAGGCCATTAATTTCACCTTTCTCGCTCTAATTCTTAAAAAAGAGGGTGCCAATTCTTTAGATTATTTTCAATCTATTATGTTGTGTAATCTGACCTTCAATATTAGTTGGAAGAATGTCATTGATGTTGTTGGTGGAAACATGAGCATGAGGGATAAGCACAAGGTATATTTCTATGTGTTGCAGTGTTGTCATTGATGTCAATATTGTATCTTGATGTGGAAATATTGGTGTAGATCTTTACAGATCATTTTTGTTGATTATAATAGGTTTTGGAGTGTTTGTGGAAGAAATTTTTGCAAGATGGTTTGATCCGGTAAAGTTAGTTGTGTTGGAAATTGACTAAGTGTCAATTCTACTAAATCAACGTGATAAAGCATTCATTTTTGGGTTTGCACTAGTCCTCAATTGAAGTTTTCACTCTGCACTTCTAACATTATTTTGTTGGTTGTTAGAAGTATCTGATCCCAAAATTTCATCATGTTTTGGCTTTTGGTTTGAGAGATCTAAGTAACAAAAGTTTGGTCTGGTAGTTACAGTTATTTCTTGTATAGTGCATTGAAGAGTTTGCACTTCTCCGCGAATAAGTTTTTGGCTTTGCGCTTTTGACAATTAGTTGACAAATGGCAATAGTGTATGAATTCCAATTGGCATCAATTTTTGAGGTCCATGTGTTCGAATGTGGATACACTGTTGAAGGATTTTGTTATTAGGTCTCCAGCAGTGTCGACTTAATCAATTTGAAGGGATGTGAAGGTTAAATAAGTGTTGCAGTCTTATGTGGGATTTATTATAGGTCCATGTCAATCTATTTCAAGTTGTTTTGAGTTTTATATTTTGGCACGAGATGTGTATGAGAAGTTTTGGACCTGACCTAATTGATGTTATGCTTGAAGTAGATATATATGTTAGATCTTTTCTATGTTTTGGTGTGTAAGAAATGAATGTTGTAAATGTCCTACATGTGAATATTATTAGAGTAGTGTGAATTTAAGTTATGAATATTGAGTAGAAGATCAAAGTGATGTGAATGCAAAGAAAAGTAGAATGTTAGATCATAATCAGATGAAGTGTGTAAAGTCAGTTTATTGAGCTTCATTAGAACTATCTTTCATGCATATGATAGATGCAACTGTAATAGTTCAAATTAGGTTGTGAGGTACAATCTCCCTTCTATCTTTTTCTTTGTAGGCAGTGAGTTCACCTGCAGTGAGCACTTCTATAAATATACTATAACTGGTTATAATATATTATGAGCTAATCCTCATCGTGGTTTTTCCCATTTTGGGTTTTCCACGTAAAAATTCTAGTGTTCATGTGTTATGTGGTGTTGTTGATGTTTCATGCTTTCCTTCTTTATTGCGGTTGAATATGCTTTGGTAATTGGATGTTTAATGTTTGAATGGTTTAGGGGAATAGTGATTCATCCCCCCTCTCAGTATTCTGGGTGTTCAACATATTATCATTAAGCTAATTACTAAAAGATTGAAGAATTATTTGAGTCCCTTGATTTCCCTAGAATAGGGAGGCTTTTTCAAAGGGAGGCAGATTGTTGATGGAATAATGGTGGCAACTGAGGCTATCCACTCCATGTCTTCTTCCAAGGAGAAGGCCATGTTCATTAAATTGAATATGTCTAAAGCCTATGATGAGATCAAATGGTACTTCCTCCAATAGTTGTGTAGAGTCCATTCTAATGTCTAATAAACTTAGTGGCAATCACATAATTCAAGGGAAAACCTAGCTAAATAGTCCACTTGACATTGAAAAGACTTTCATTAAATTATCGACCAAGGCTAGTAGGCTTATGATGGTATTGGCACTGTATGTGCTTTCAAAGACCCGAGATTACTTATTTTATCCTAGTGAAGGTATTATACTTACTAGAAAATCATAACAACACAGTAGTGAAAGAAGTAAAGTTGGTGCTTTGGCTATGGGTACGTACGACATAGTCTATAACTGAACTATTGTTAACAGGTAAAATGTTGAAATTGACTAGAAATTGATAACTGAACTTATTCTACACTCCAAATAACTACAAGTTAAATAAATGCAATCAAGAATTATGAATACTAATTATTGATATGAGAATCTATCTTAACTTATTATTCAATTATGAAGTAACTACTAATAAAAATAAAAACTGTAAATATAGTGAAAGACAGTACCTTGAGTGGTCCTTGCTCAGGTGGTTGTCTTCACTAAACTAAACCAAATATAGATCTTCATATTCAATTCAATCATATCAGCTTGAGATCATTCATTACACATTCCAAAATATCAGATGAAATCTTGCTCAAAGATTTTATTCAGAAAAACCATGTTTGACCAATCAACATGTTTGCGTATTAACAAATGGAAACTGAAAAGTGATTGATAACTAAATCCACAACTAAAAGATTAATCTACTTCCTATCCTAAATACTCAACCACTAGCTATATACATGCACGGGGGAGTTTATTCAAAACATAACTCTAAACTGAAACCATTAATTATAACTCCCTAGTTATAAGAGTGTAGTTACGATTTAGTTATCCTAAACACAACTAAAAAGAAATAAGAATCCAAATAGGATTAGAACAGTGCAATAACAAAACTGGAATGTGGAACATATAATCAGTTACGCTAGAATCCTAATGATAACAGGGTTCTTCTTCACTGCCTTTATTGATTGTCATAATGATACACGATTGTCTTCATTAGGTGTCTCCATGTTGTAGTCATTGCACTCAATGTATTCAAGAACCTCCCCTATTTTGTTGTCCAAGAACTCCTTTGGTTGTGGGTTTCATTCTGTAGTTGCTACGGGCTACAATTTCTTCTTTGGCTGCAAGGGGTTGGTTCACAAAACACGTACACAATACTAACTACCATGATTAAACACATATATCAATCATAATTCATACATATTCACATATAAATCATACAACACCATCATTGTTAAACAAGCGCAGGACAACTGAGAGGGGGGTGAATCAGTTGTCACACAATTGAAACTTTAAAACTCAACACTTATTAATTTCACAACCACACTGTTTTGTTATTAAGTAAAAGCATGAACCACAAATAATGAAAAGTAAATCAACACAATGAACACCATATTTTTATGTGGAAAAACCAATGAGGGAAAAACCATGGTGAGGGTTAACTCACAATATAAAAGATTATAAAACAAAGGCTCACTACGCAAAAGAGGACTCACTGGCCAAGTACAAAGGCTCACTTCCTACAAAAAGGACTCACTGTCCAACAAGGAGGCTCACTGCCTACAAATACAAAAGAGAATAAAAATATCCACCACAAAAATTAATGCACATTCGCAAGATTGTAGAAACCATATGTCATTGCCTTCAACACAATGGAGAACTGTTGTCATAACTCATACACACACTTCTACTCTTATGATTTGTGGCTCACTTTCGTCACTTTGCATCACACTGTCATACTACTCTTCACAATTTGACTTGATTTTATATCATTCTCAACCTTAGAAACTTTCTCCAAGGTTGGCCACAAAAAACCTCATTTCATAAATTCAAAATAGGTCAGCAACTCAAAATTCCTGTAGTGGAAAGGAATAAGAGTGGACCAATAAAATATTTAACCAAGACCAAAAAAATAAAGTCTCAAATCAACCACACGCTTCCTCAATTTAAATTTTATTCTTCGAATGAAGTGTAAACACCAAGTCAGCCAAACCTAATGAAAACACAAATAAACATTGATGTACACACTTCCCAATCAGAATATGACATGTGGACTCCACAAAATGCTTCATTAAGCACAAGGATACAACACATAATTCTCCATATACATCCACAACAAAACAACAAACTTCAATCACTGAACACCTTTCACCAGTCCACCCAGACTATATAAAATCACGCTGGATTATTGAAACATGACTTTCGGACCACCAAACTTCGATCCTCTTTGCTAGAGCACAGAAAAGACCTTCAGAAGACATATCCCAGATCTACAAGATTCGAAACAAAACAATAGAGAATTGTGGAACAAAACTATTTCTCCCAGTCCATAGAAGATCAACTCAACCAGAACAATTCACATACCGGTGAACATAACTTTCACACACCATCACACCAGAAGCTGAAACTTAGAATATATCATCATGAGATCACCATTAACAAACCTTCAGATCCACACAAGCATAAGATCAACACAGGAGAAACGTGGAGCACATATTGTAGCACATTCTGAATACTTTCAACATTCTGACTTCTCTTCTTTATTTAATTTTCTCAAAAGCACTTGGAAACTTATCAAACCAAGACATCTGCAACAACAAAAATATAGCTCCATGTACTCACAACATCTCAACAAGCATCTCAACAATACATGTACAATCTGCAACATATTGAACTGTGTTGACATCAATGACAACACCACCAAAATTGCTCATACCTACAACAATCTCCCCTTTGTCATTGATGGCAACACATGATGTGAAAAACCATCAAAGACAAAAAAAATTACACAATATCCTGGGAGAACACCTTCTCTTCTTCTACAACTATTTTTCACATGACTTTCTCTCCCCCTTTGACATCAATGACAAAAATCAACAACACTAATTACTCCCCCTTAGGAGCACACCTATACTGTAACAATGAAACCATTTCTACTCCCCCTGCGAAGTAGACCAATTTATTAGTCCAGATAAATGAAGAATCTATGAATTCACTAGACTGATGCACCTTCATGTGCACCTAGTTAGGAGGGACAATGACCCCCAACATCTCCCTAAGATGCTCAAAAGTATCCTTCGGAAGAGCCTTATTGAATATGTCTACAATTTGTTCCTTTGTTGTCACATACGCCAATCCGACTTCATTCTCCAAAACTTTTTCTCTCAATAAATGATACTTGATAGATATGTGCTTTGTTATTGAATGCATAACCGGGTTCTTTGAAATGTTTATTGCACTCGTGTTGTCACAAAAGATAGAAATAGGCTCATCACATATCACTCCAATGTCCTTCATAGTTTGCTTCATCCACAAAACTTGTATGCAGCAGGATGCTGCAACAATATATTATGCCTTTGCGATGGATAAAGAAACTGAGTCTTGCTTCTTACTCAACTATGAAACCAATCTTCCACCAAGAAAGAAAGCACCACCACTAGTACTCTTTCAGTCATTTGCACATCCGAACCAATCAACATCTATATAAGCACTCAAGGTGAAATCATCACTCTTAGGATACCATAGTCCATAATCCGGTGTACCTTTAAGATATCTAAATATCCTCTTTATAGCTACAACATGTGCCTCTTTAGGGTCTACTTGGAATCTGGCAACTAAACACATTGCATGCATAATGTCTGGTTTGGTAACAGTTAGATACAACAGTCCACCAATCATAGATATGTATTTGCTCTGATCAGTCTTAGCAAATTCATCATCCTTGCTCAACTTACATCTGGTTATCATAGGAGTACAAATAGGTTTTGAATCATCCATCCCAAACTTCTTCAACAGTTATTTTACATACTTAGATTATGAAATGAATATCCTTTTATCAGTTTGATTCACTTGTAGACCAAGGAAGAAATTCAATTCACCGATCATAGACATCTCAAATTATTTTTGCATCTCTTCAGCAAACTTCTTACACATGCCTTCATTTCCACCAAAGATGATGTCATCAACATAAACAACTACTATCAACATCTTGTTACCTTGCACTTTGAAATAGAAATTGCTATCAACAAAACCTTTACTAAATCCTTGCTTTGTCAGATATCTATCCAGTCTTGCATACCAAGCTCTGGGAGCTTGCTTCAACCCATACAATGCCTTCTTCAACTTACAAACCATGTCTAGTTTGTCAGACAACTGAAACCCTTCAGGTTTCTCCATGTATACTTCTTCCTCCAATTCACCATTCAAAAAAGATGACTTAACATCCATCTGATACACTTGGAAGTTCTTGTGAGCAGAAAAGGCCAAAAACATCCTAATAGCTTCTATTCTGGCCACAGGGGCAAATGTCTCTTCAAAATCTATACCTTCAATTTGTGAATATCCCTTGCATACTAGTCTTTCCTTATTCCTTACGACTTCTCCACTTTCATTCAGCTTATTCCAGAACACCCATTTCAAACCAATCACATTTTTATTCACAGACCTAGGAACTAGCTCCCATGTTTGATTCTTTTCTATTTGTTGCAATTCTTCTTTCATAGCCTTCATCCAACTCTCATATTCACATGCTTCACTCACAGACTTAGGTTCAACTTTAGAAAGAAAACCCAGATTTACCTCAGTTGCAACTCTGCTTCTAGTCTTCACACCTTCACCTTTATCTCCAATTATCTGATCCTCTGGATGATTCTTCTATATATACTTAGAAGTTCTAACAACAGGTTTCAATTCATTTTTTCTTCTCCTTCTTCTTCTTCCACTTGTTCTTCTTTCTCTTCTTCTTCATTCTTCTTGTTCTCCTCAGGTACATGTCCATAGATAGGATATTTAGGTTCAACCTCACTTATCTCAATAGGTTTGCGTATGTCTTCATCAACCTTCACATTAGCACTTTCAATGATCTTTCTCAACCTTTTATTGAAGCATCTGTATGCTTTGCTAGTAGTAGAATATCCAAGAAATATTCCTTTATCACATCTAGTATCAAACTTTCCAATATTTTCATCATCTCTTTTAATATAGCATCTGCTTCCAAATACCTTAAAATACTTCACAGTAGGTGTCTTACTGGTCCATAACTCAAAAGGTGTCTTAGTGCTACTGTATCTGATCTGAACTTTATTTAGAACATAAACAGCAGTATGTATCACTTCTCTCCAGTACACATTTGGTACATTTGATTCTTTCATCATGGTTCTAACAACTTCATGTATAGTCTTTTTCTTCCTTTCAACTACTCCATTCTACTGAGGGGTTCTCAGAGCAAAAAATTATCTTTTTATGCCATGTTGTTCACAAAATGTATTAAATTCACTAGAAGTGAATTCTCCACCTCTATCAAATCTCAAACACTTGATTTTCAAATTTACTTCATTTTCCACTCTTGCTTTGAATACCTTAAACCTATCCAGAGCCTGTGTCTTTTCTCTAAGAAAAGCAACCCATGTCATTTGAGTATAATCATCAATAAGCAACATGAAATACCTGTCACCATTCAGGCTTCCAGTCCTAGTCGGACCACATAGATCAATATGAATTAACTCCAGCATTCTGGTAGTAGAATACTCTTTTCCCTTAAAGCTGCATCTTGTTTGTTTCCCCAATTGACAACTTCTACAAATAGTATTACCAGGTCTTGTGATTCTAGGAAATCCTCAAACAATCTCTTTTGCACTGATCTTCACCAAGTTATCAAAATTTACATGTCCCATTCTTTGGTGCCACAACCAACTTTCACTTATTTGAGATACAAGGCAATGACCATCAACTCCTTTCAATTGATAGACGTTTCCATGAGTTCTTCTTCTAGTAGCAACCATATCTCCATTTCCGGATCCTTTTCTGATTTCATAGGTGTTATTATGAAACCCAAGTTTAAAACCATTGCTACACATCTGACCAACACTCAGAAGGTTATGCCTCAAACCTTTCACATAATATACATCATCAGTACCATGTTGGAAATAGGATGCCATTTAATTGCAAATCCTAAACATTAATTATTTCATGTATCTCCTAGATTCTTGGAATGTGTTCAACAACACTAAGATTAGGATGAGATTAATATTTGATGAAATAATCATGATTATTGACATTTGTAATTAATTCTAAATGTAAGAAGCATGTGAGGGCATCCATAGTGAGTTCCTAAATAATAGGGCACATGGGACACTCACATGGTAAGGTGAAACTCACCTTGTGTCCAGTTAACTATACAGAGTAACAATTAACACTTCTAAATGCATGTAAAGATCCTAGGAGTTAGGATTTGATGTTTGCATGCTTGAAGTTAAGTTAGTTCAAATCGGTTGATTGTTGAGAATCAGTTTAGTTTTAGTTTAGTTCATTCACAATTCAATTATCTTTAGTTGCATGCAAGTGCATGTTGCATGCATGTTGGTTATTTTGAGTTGCATGTAGTTAGCTTCAGTTAACTTGTAATGCATGGCTAATAACATTGAGTTGTATGACGAGATAACAGGATACCTCAGTTAACAAGGGATGACCATTCTTTGGGAATGGTGTTGAGTAAATGTTTCAGTTAACTATAAAGCACTTGAAGCCAACTTGGGTGCCCAAGATGCTTTATTGGATTTACCTCTCATGCATGATAAGATATTTCTAAAGGCTCGGTTAAGTAGCTTTACTTAAGGGCCCCAACTTTGAGGAAGAGCTTTGGAATTATCACCAGAGTGAAGGAGAAGTTGTAGCTTCAAATTGGGACACCCAAATGCATGAAGCACATGTTGTAAGCTTTAGTCTTCATTGAATAACTCAACTTAAAGGAATATGGCGTACCTTTTCAAGGGCTTGAGCTTGTGCATTGTAATTATCACCATTTGATTATTACAAGGTTGCATATTGTCTCTATATCTCATTCAAGTTGAATAGAGTTTTCATAATTGTTATTGCAAGTGTGAAGAAGATTGGTAAAGACAGAAGAAGCATTCTCAAGCAAGAATTGGAGCTATTGTAATTCAGAGATTGAATAATAGAATAATTCTTGGTGGATTTTTTTCCCGAAAGGGTTTCTCCATGGCACATCTTGTGTAATCTTTCTAATATCCTGTCTAGTTCTTCTATCAACTTCTCTCTGCATTCTACAACAGTAAAATGGATTAATCAAGATAATCACCCACAAAGAATATATGTAACAAAGAAAAGACTTACTTAGATCAGCAATATTAAAGTTTTACAGAGTATTAAGCTAAGAAAACACCTCGTTTTTCAACATACCATGCACTCCATCAAAACTAATTGAACCTTTCCCATAGATCTTAGCTCTTGAATCATCACCGAACATAACCAAACCACCATCATATTTCTCAAGTTTAGTGAGCTTACTCTTATCTTCGGTCATGTGATTAGAACATCCACTATCAATTACCCAGTAGTCTTCATCGTGTCTTGCATGAAATGCAGTAACCAAAGTACCTTCCATCCTATTCCTTTTACTCTCCAGACCTTTCTTGCTTACATATTTTACAGGGTTAGTGGATATAGATTTACTTTCCAAATCTAAGAATAAGCATTCACTATCATCCTCATTCTCAAATTCATCATCAGAAATTCCTACTTCTTCTTTAACATAGTACAACTTCTTATATCTCTTATCCTTCCTATCCTTATCCTTATAATCCTTGTTCTTCTGATGCATAGCTCTATTTAGACATCTCGAAGCATAATGGGCAATATTACCACAACTAAAACATTTAAAGGGTAACATACCTTTATAATTTCCGGTTCCTTTCCTCAACTTCCTGGTAAAGTTTGCTTCCAACTCATCAACACCATCACTATCTGGTTCCTCCTCAATCTTCAATGCCTTGAATGCCATTTCTGTCTTTTCTTCAATCTTTTATTCTTTCGGGAACTTTCTCATCCCAAATGCTTGCAAGGTGCCAAACAACTTTTTCAAAGTGTAAGTCTTAAGATTATATACTTCTTCAATCACCGAGATCTTATCACTCTAGCACTCTGGTAGGGTTATCAAGATATTCTCAATTATATCTTCATTTGATAGTTTTCCTCCTTGATTTCTAACTTCATTTGTAGTCAGTTCAACTCTTTGAAAGAAACTTGTAAATTCTTCACCTTCTTCCATCTTTAGATTCACAAATATGCGCTTCGCCGCCAACTTCTTTGTCAATTTTACTCTTTCATTTCCTTCATACATATCTTCCAACTTCTTCCAGACTTCATATGCATATTCCAAAGAAGAAACCTTTGCTCGCCCATTCTTAGATAAACCACTACAAATAGAATACTTTTCCTTCTCATTTTCTTCACAAGCCGAGATCTCATCTGCAGTAGTAAGACCACCAGATGGGGGTGTATACTTTGTCTCAACAGCCTTCCAGGTCTTGAAACTAAAGGAGATAATAAATATTTGTATTTGTCCCTTCCAATCATTGTAGTCAGTTCCATCGAACATAGGGATTGCCAACTTATGCGCCATCAAATATTCCTTAAGCGGTTAAGCTCAACAACAAGGAACCACAACTACAACTTTGATACCAATTGTTAAACATGCGTAGGAAAACTAAGAGGGGGGTGAATAAGTTGTCACACAATTCAAACTTTAAAACTCAACACTTATTAATTTCACAAATACGCTGTTCTGTTATTAAGTAAAAGCATGAACCACAAATAACAGAAAGTAAATCAACATAATGAACACCATATTTTTACATGGAAAACCCAATGAGGGAAAAACCACAATGAGGGTTAACTCACAATATAAAAGATTATAAAACAAAGGATCACTGCCAACGGCTCACTGCCCAGAAGAGGACTCACTATCCAAGTACAAAGGATCACCGCCTATAAAAAGGACTCACTGCCTACAAATACAAAAGAGAACAAAAAGATCCACCACAACAATTAATGCACATTCGCAGGATTGCAGAAACCCTATGTCACTGCCTTCAACACAATGAAGAACTGCTATCATAACTCATACACACACTTCTGCTCTTATGATTTTTGGCTCACTTTCGTCACTTTGCATCACACTGTCATACTACTCTTCACAATTTGACTTGCTTTTATATCATTCTCAACCTTAGAAAAATTCTCCAAGGTCGGCCACAAAAAACCTCATTTCATAAATTCAAAATAGGTCAGCAACTCAAAATTCCTGTGGTGGAAAGGAATAAGAGTGGACCAATAAAATATTTAACCAAAACCAAAAAAATAAATTCTTAGATCAACCACACGCTTCCTCAATTTAAATTTTATTCTTTGAATGAAGTGTAAACACCAGGTCGACCAAACCTAATGAAAACACAAATAAACATTGATGTACACACTTCCCAATCAGAAGATGAAACACAAACTCCACAAAACTCTTCATTAAGCACAAGGATACACCACATAATTCTCCAGATACATCCGCAACAAAACAACAAACTTCAATCACTAAACACCTTTCACCAATCCACCCAGATTGTATAAACTCACACTGAATTACTGAAACATGACTTCCAGACCACCAAACTTCGATCCTCTTTGCTAGATTACAGAAAAGACCTTCACAAGACATATCCCAGATCTACAAGATCTAAAATGAAACAATAGAGAGTTGCGGAGCAAAACTATTTCTCCCAGTCCACAGAAGATCAACTAAGCCATAAAAGTTCACATGCCAGTGAACATAACTTTCACACACCATCACACCAGAAGTTGAAACTTAGAATATATCATTATGAGATCACCATTAACAAACCTTCAAATCCGCACAAGCATAGGATCAACACAAGAGAAACACGAAGCACATACCAGAGCACATTTTGAACACTTTCAACATTCTGACTTCTCTTCTTTATTTAATTTTCTCAAAAGTACTTGGAAACTTATCAAACCAACACATCTGCAACAAAAAAAATATAGCTCCATGTACTCACAACATCTCAACAAGCATCTCAACTATACATGTACAATTTGCAACATACTGAATTGTGTTGACATCAATGACAACATTAATGACAACACCACCAAACTTGCTCCTACCCACAACAATCATATCATAACTGCATTTCCATATACTTTAACCAAGTTCAAGGTCCACATAATAAACATAAAAGATGACATACTATACAAATAATTGTCTTATGAATGTCTTATAAGCATCATAAAGATAACATAAAACTAGCTAATAAATGGGCTCATCACTCCTCCCAACTACCCTTTTGCTTGCCCTCAAGAAAATGAACTAGTGGGACAGATTATAGTGCAGTGTAATCTCTCTAAGGTCCATGAAAATTTTTACTCCTTTGATCTTCTTCAAGTAGAATCCCTTGTAACATGAAAGCCTCCTCATCTTGGTATGCTCAACCTGCTCACATTCCTCCATTTTATCCCTTGTCCAATGTGGCACTAGATAAATAACGATGGGTGGTTGGAATGTCAGTGGAAACCAATTAAGTGCTTATTCAGTAGTAATATCCATATACCCACACACTCTCTCAATCATGGCCATGAAGTTGTACACTAAATGTGGCACTTTCCTCTACAGTTTCAAAGTCAAACTATCCCATCTTTGTTTCACATACTTATAATAATAATGAACCAACCCAACTATTAATGTCTACATTTGGTTATATAATCTTGCATCCTCAATCTCATGATCTTTCCTCTAGGTCCTTTGTACTCCAAAAGTTGTAACTATTCATTTATGATTGCATTAGGGTTATTAGATTCCTTTCTTACTAGGAGAGCAATATATTTCTCTCTCTCCTCATATTCCTCCATAATTTCACCCCTAAATATTTCATTCCTAAAGTAGGATGCTAGTGATTTGACTTGTAAATCCCTCAAAAACATCAAGGGGTTCCATTTCGTCTCCTTAGACACTACATAGCTATGCAGATAGTACTCACAAAGATGGTCCTGTTCATCTGGTGTAGAGTCAACAAAAACATTAGGTAAATCAAATTTGCTGCTCATTGCAACTAACTGTTTACTTATCAGTCTACTAAACTAAAAACTTAAAAACTTTTCTTGCAAAAACAATGCATAAGTTCTTGCTGGGGGTCTACATCTAACAATTTGGGTAGTTTTATTTACTACCTCCTCTACTCTGACTACTAACCTGTTTAGCTCAATGTCCTTCCTCTCGAGCACTAGGTATGCTCTGCAATTAGGGTTTCTTTTTCTTTTCTCCATTTTTTCTTCTCTTGTGAAAATTCATTAGTATGATGAGTTGGAGTCTTTATAGAAGGGGGTCTTCCATTCTCTGTTGCAAGCTGCGTATCCCCTATTTTAACTATGGCAAGTTGTGCCAACAGGTCCAATTTTTCCCTGTGTCCATATGTTTGTAGTTTCTCCTCCAACTCTTGAATCTTCATCTCCCTCTCTTTATCCCTTTGTTCATAATTTTTCACTTGTTCTTCCAACTGCTTAATTATTTCTAATGCTTCCTCCAATTCCTTCCTAACATTCCTTTCTTCTAAAAATATTTTCTCATCCCTTAAATTTTGATCATCACAACCCCCTATGTATTCAAAACCCTCATTGTTAGGGCTATCTGGGGTTCTCTTCTTGGTTTTATAAGCAACAAATATCCTTTGAATCTGAGTTAGAGGTGGATACATACCATTTTCTTTTGGCATGAACATGCACATTCTCATAAGCATTTTCCTTTATTTCTGAGTCAGTGTCAACCATCATAATATTTTATTCTTCCATCTCCTTACCCCTCAATTTCTCTTCTAATTTTCCTATGCTTCCCCTCATAACACCTTTCTGTCTCAATTGGCTTGAATGCTTGGGTGTAGTGGATGTTTATTTCTGTGTATCTTTTTTCTTCTGCACCTTTGAAGGTGTAGAAGAGCTACCTCTCTTTTTCTTAGCTTTAGGTGTCTTAGAGGCAGATGGGTTCTCCTTTGTTGTTGGTCATCTAGATGCTACAGGTGATGATTCCTACACTTTTTTCTCATCAGGTTCACCTTGGCTGTGGGTAGTTGAAGCAGCAGGTGAAACAAGAGGGGTTTCTCTTATAGGTGCAATTGATGGTTCTAGGGTTTTAGGAATTGCAGGTTGCTCTAGTATACCGTTAATGCCTTGACATTTCACAAAGCTTACCCAAGATACTTGTGGATATGGAATTCCAAGACTCCTTTTTGTTAATAGGGCTATTAAACAATGATGGGAAAGAGTTGAATCATTTTGTTTCCTTTGGTATTCAAAACCCATTCTCTTAACAAGTTGTAGAGGTAATTTGGCACATTAACAAGTATATTATGATGAAGATGGCTTATTAATTTGAAATGCATAGTGTAAAGAAGAGATAAACTACCATCACCTGTAAGGTACCTAATGATATAAGAGGCACAAGAAGCCCATACCCATGGAAATGAAAGTCTTTTTAGTACCTTGGGATGATGAATTTAGGTTTTCTTCTTGCTCATTGAACTCTTCCCTTGCAGCCATTGTATCTGCTCAAATTGGAAATTTAGCTCCAGTCCTCAACAAACTAGATACTTGTGCAATTTATCCTGCTGAAGAATCTACTGATAATTCCTTTATAATGGCTTCATCATGCTACAATGTAGCTGCAAATCTCCTTGTCATATCATCATCAAATTCTATCAACTTTAGAAAGTAATCTAGCCATCCTACCCTTGTGAAAATGGGGAACACTAATGCATCTTCCAATATCTATTTATGTGTAGCTGGCTCCCTTCGGATAATGTCACCTCCCATGGTGAAATAGTCCGCCTCTGATCAAAAACTTTGAAAATTCAAACCAAGTTTTAATCTCAATAGCCCGCCAACCCAAGTTATCAATTACACTTGCATGCACCTTTCCTTTAGCAACTTCAATCACTTTTCCCTTTTCTCCTCTGTTCAACTTCTATAAGCTTGAAAGGATTTGAATTAGCTTAAATTCAAGAAATTGTCAACTAGAATTGATAGGAAAAGGTTGTGGTGCAAAACAAGGTATTGAAAAAAGGTTTGTATGTTTGCTTCTTGTTCTGCATTTGGATTTTTGGTGGTGGAGACTAAAATTTTGGCTTATATATTACCCTTCCTCCCAATTGAAACTCTTGAAGTGTCCTCACTTCAAGTTATGCAAAATAGGCGAAGGTAGTAATTGTAAAGTATGGAAATAGAAGTAATGAATAGAAAGTATGCAAGATTTAGTGCAAGTACATATTGAATATAATAAAAATCCATGTTAATTATGGTTGTGTAGTATGCATACCTGTTGGGTATTATGAACATAACATTCGATCCTGTGAATCTTACTTAAAGATTATCCGTTGCATGACGTTGATTTGACATGAGTTAATTGATATGAATGTATGGAGGATGAAATTAATGACAGGCTGGCGCATGGTTTGAAATGAAGCAAAATTTATTGATGATGGAAGTTGAAGTGATAGTCCAAATTCTAGAAATTCAAAATATGCATCATGAAATGGAATGAGCATGTTGCATGTATCGATATGACAAGTTTATTTGCAACATACATGTGTTAAAAAAGTGGAGTTAAATGTGATGATCTGCAATTAATGTGGCACCAAAATTTGAAATTTTCTGATAGATAGCGTTGCGGGTTCCTTTGGCAATAGGTTATGAATTGAAGTATGACAACTCATATGTAATGTGCTACAGGTCCCTACTGTAATAGGTCCTTGACTGAAATGTGACAACTTTATTACATGAAGCTACAAGTCCCTACCGTAATATGGAGAATGATGTAAAAAAAATGTGTATCATTGTAACTATGTTGTGTGTGCATGTGACGTGGATTAGCAAATTAAACTTGTGTGATCGCAGGGGATGAGCTATGTAGCTCAACCACTGAGTCACTTGAAGAAATTGGTACATTTGTTGTTGAGTCATCATTGAAATTTTTTGATAGATAGCGTTGCGGGTTCCTTTGGCAATAGGTTATGAACTAAAGTGTGAAAACTCATATGTAATGTGCTACAGGTCCCTACTGCAATAGGTCTCTGACTGAAATGTGACAAATTTATTACATGAAGCTACAAATCCCTACCGTAATATGGAGATTGATGTAAAACAAATGTGTATCATTGTAACTATGTTGTGTGTGCATGTGAGGTGGATTATCAAATTAAACTTGTGTGATCTCAGGGGATGAGCTATGTAGCTCAACCACTAAGTCACTTGAAGAACTTGGTAGATTTGTTGTCGATTCATCATTGTGTGGTTTTGTATTTGTATCTGAATTACTGATAGGACCATACTGCTGAATGAGAGAAATAATGAAATCTTCTTTCTATACTAGTTTTTATAAAGTTTCAACCTATGGCCATTAACCAACAGTGAAAACCTTACTGCATCTATGGTCTGCAACTGGACTACCCCATTAGGAAAAACTTAGCTTATCTCATAGGGTCCCAACCATCTAGATTAGAGTTTTCCCTTAAAATCTTTATATCTTGAATCATACAATAAGGCCCAGTCTCCTACATTTAATTCCTTTTCCTTTATATATTGGTTATGCCATTTTGTCCTTTGTTTCTATACTATCTCTATATGATGCATTGCTTCCATCCTAATTTCATCCAACCCATTTAAGTTATGTAATCTCTCTTTTTGTGCTACGGTGAGGTCCATGTATAATTTTGTTATTCTTATCATTTTACACTCAAGCTCTATTAGAAGAACTGTTGTTTTTTTCATATACTAGTTCATAGGGGGTGAAACTAGTAGTTGTTTTCCATGTTGTTCTGTATTCCCATACTGCCTCTGGTAATCTAGCATCCCAATCCTTTCTGTGTAACTACACTGTCTTGGTCAAAATACTCTCAATTGCTCTGTTTGTAACCTCCACTTGGCCATTGGCCTGAGGGTGATAAGGTGTGGAATTTTTGTGCCTTATTTCTTATTCTTCAACCAATTTTGTAATGAACTCTGAAGTAAATTGTGGACCCTGATCAGTTACTATTTCCCTAGGTACTCCATACCTAGTAAAAATCTTTGCATACAAGAATTTAGCAACATTTCCATCTCTGGAAAACTGTAATACCTTTACTTCCACCCACTTGGTTAGATAATCAATGCAAACCAGAATGTACTCCTTATTGTTAGATGTAGGTGAAATTGGGCCAATGAAATCTAGACCCCATTTGTCAAAGGGTGCTAGTGTGAATTGTGGCTGGAAAGGCATTTCATCAGTTTTGGTTGGTTGACCCATTCTTTGGCATATGCCATAGCTTCTTGTGTACTTGATAGAATCCTTGTGTAAAGTTGGCTAGTAGTAACCTGTTGTGAGGATTTTGAATGTTGTCCATTTGGCTGCAAAGTGACCCCCATAGGGCTCATCGTGGAAAGCCTTCATTATATCAAAGACTTCATCTTCTCTTATACACCTTCTCAATGATATTGTCCAGGCCTATGTAGAATAGATAACCAAATACCCAAGAATATGGGAAACACTTATGCACCAATTGTCTCTTTTCCCTTAGAGAAAAGTGTGTTGGTATCTGCCCAGTCACTAAATAATTTGCAATGTCAGTATACCAAGGTGTATGTATATTAAGAGAAAACAAATGCTCATCTAAAAATGAGTCATCTACTACTCCTTCTACCGATTGTGTTGGCAACCTTAACAAAAAATCTGCTACTACATTAGCCTTCCCAAGCTTGTCCACTATTGTGATATCAAACTCTTGTAGGAGTAGCCATCTAACTAGCCTACGGGCCCTACCACAGGTTTTTCATTATCTTATAGCTGCATGATCTGTGTGGACAAAAACTACATGTCATGTGATGTAATGCCTGAATTTATTGATGGCATATACTACTGCTAGTATTTCCTTTTCTGCAATAGTGTAGATTAGCTTTTCCTCCCTATAAGTTCTTGCTAATGTAGTAAATAACATATTCTTTATTACCTTATTTTTGACCCAAAACTACTCCAATAACAAAATTTGAAGCATCAATGTGTATATTGAAGGGTAATTTCCAATTTATCCCCCTTAGAATAGGTGCGCTAGTTAAGGTTGCCTTAAGTTCCTCAAAAGAATGTTGGCACTCTAATGTCCAAAAAAATTCTATATCTTTAGTCAACAGAACAAACAATGGTGCTACAATCTTACTAAAGTCCTTAATGAACCTCCTATAATAGCATGCATGGTCTAGGAAGCTTCTAACATCTCTCAACCTTTATGGAATAGGTAATGTATAAATGATCTCTACCTTATTTGGGTCAACTTGAATCCCTTCACTAGATATGAAATTCCCTAAAACAATTCCCTAAGTCATCATCATAAAGCATTTTCCATTACTTAGGGACAAGTTATGTTCTTTACATATTTTCAAAACCTTTTCCAGATTGGTAAGGGATTCTTCATAACTTTCCCCATATGTGGTGAATTCATCCATATATATCTCCATAGAGTCATGAGCATAATCAAAGAAGATGCTAAGCACTGCCCTCTAGAAAGTAGTTGGGGCATTGCATAACCTAAAAGGTAGAACATAATGGGAATAAGTACCCCAAGGGCATGTGAATGTTATTTTATCCTGATCCTCTAGAGCAATCTTTGTCTGATTGTAGCCAATAAAACCATCTAGGAATGAAAAAGTACTTCTTCCCTTCTAAAGAGTCAAGTACTTGATCAATGAAGGGTAATGGGAAGTGACCTTTCCTAGTGGTTGTGTTCAACTCCCTATAATCTACACATACCCTCCATTTTCCACCTTTTTTAGGGACAATAACTAAGGGGGATACCCATTCATTGTCAGATATAGGATAAATGAAGCATGCATCAAGTAGTTTTTGGAGTTCAACCTTAACTATTTCTCTCAAAGAAGGGTCCATTCATCCTTGAGGCTATCTAATGGGCCTAAAATCATCATTTATATAGATTCTATGCATACACAAGTTAGGATCTATACCCTTCATGTCATGGTAGTCCCATGAAAAGGATGTTGCATGTGCCTCCAACATATTCAGGGAATTTCGCTACTCTTCAGTTAGTGCATTGTTTATGTTCAATATTTTTCCTGGCATAATTTTTAATATTTTGGATGATTCTTGCACGGATGAGAGGTCAAGTCCATAAATGTTTGGTATACACTGTTGTGGCAGTAAGGAATGGAAAATATGAGATATTTCTTCTGATGAATTGGCAGGTACAATATTCTGCAAAGGATCTTATAGGCATGAAAGACATTCCTATTGTTGCGGGTTTCTACTACAGTCATTTTGTATTATGTGAGCAATCAGATCATCTTCATCTTGTTCATCCACAAGGGGATACATTTTATTGTCATTAAATTCTGTAGGGAATAGTGGTCACCCTCATCCAAGTTGGGCCATATGGTTTGCTCAAGATTAGCATAAGGTTGGGCTAGAAGATAGAGAACCAATTTCTTCGTTATAGTCCCATTAGATATGATCATATTTCTAGATCTACAACCTATGAATGCATTAGTTATAGCTAACCATGGTCTGCCTAATATGAGTGGATATCCTACTAGGTTGACCTTTGGCTGCAAGACTATGAAATCAACAGGATATTCTCAGGAATCTAATTCTATAACTAAATCCTCAATTATTCCCTTAGGCTTTACTATTGACCTATCTGCCAATTGTAAAACAGTAGGTGTAGGTCTAAGGTTGGCTAATCGAAGGAGTTGCATTGTTTCCTTAGTCATGGCATTAATTCTTTCCCCTAAATCAATCAAGGTGTTTTTGATAAGGATCCCATTTATCTTAACATCCACTACTAGACTACCAGGGTCTGTATATTTAGGGACAATTACATTCCATAACATAATGTCAACAAGGTTTCCTAAGACACGAACTGTCCGAGGATCCTTCCTCTTTCTCTCTGGTTTCTTAAGACAAAGGTCCCTTATAATCTTGCTATAAATTGGGATGTCCTTGATTAGGGAAAACTTTAGTGGTGAATCTTCACCAATTGGTGAATTCTAGGAATCAATCAACTCAAAATTGGTGAATTTCTCGTACCACAGGGTATCCAAATCACCCAAAATTTACAAAACATAGGTACAATGCATGTCGATTTGCCAATAATTTTTTTTATGAGGCATATTTAATCAAAAAATTCACCATTGTCAAACTACGCATTTCAAATGGACCGACTAATAATTTTGCCTGAATCCCGGAAGCATTTAATAAAAAACACCTACATATTCGCCAATACTATTAAAAAGACATTGTATCAGGACCCATTTTGCCAATTAAAATTTATAAATAGTTGCTTGTGAAGACTCATTTCGCCAATTAAATTTTATAAATAGTTGCTTATGAGGACCTATTTCGCCAATAACATTAAAAAAATTTAAATTTGAGGACACATTTCTCCTTGAAAATTACAATGTATTCGCCAAATTTTTAATATACCATTTAAAAATCCCGCAGAATTCGCCAAATATGGAATCATGGATTGATATAAATACAATTGAAAGTGTCATTTATTCTTACACATTTTGTTCGGTTCTGAGGTTCTACTTTCGATTCAGAAGTCACGAAAGTTGAAAACGTACTTAAAGGTGAGTGATCACTGATCATTTCTTCATAGTGTTATTAGTTATAATAATAAGTTTTCTTTATCTCTTTTCCATTCTTGCTTCAGTCTTAAAGATGATATTGAGTAGGAATGGGATCTATATTATTATTCTTTGTCCTTCTTAAACAAGAAGACATTTTTTTCCATTTTTATTCGAAGTGAGATGAATATGTCGATCGAATTAGAGATTAATATGTCGAGCGACTCGAGTAGCAATGGTAAGGCTCCTGCTGCTCCTCAGGGTGGTGAAACTACTCCTGCCGCTCCTCAGGGTGTTGAAAATACTCCTGCCGCTCCACAGAGTCAGGGTGGTGAAAATACTCCTGCCGCTCCTTAGGGTGTTGAAAATACTCCTGCCGCTCCTAAGGGTGGTGAAACTACTCCTGTCACTCCTTAGAGTTAGGGTGGTGAAAATACTCCTGCCGCTCCTTAGGGTGTTGGAAAATACTCTTGCCGCCCCTCAGTGTGGTGAAGATCAAGAGACTGAGAGGCCATCAAAACGCCCAAAACTTAGACGTACCATACAATCTTACTTTGGAATTGTCAAAGCTTCTGATCGATCAGGTCAAGATGGAGCTCCATCATCAACTCTTCCACCAAATATTGGTAGCATTCACAATACCTCAGCGCTAGCGGAATGTCAAGTTGAGATTGTCATTGATTTAAATCAAAATGTATCAAATTCAAATGGGGATGGCAATACCGCAGAAGATGCTCCAAGGGATACCTTGGTTAGCTAGAATGAGATAATTGAATTGGATGAGGATGGTTTTGCTAGGAAGAAAAGGAAAAACAAACCAAAAAGGGGGCATGAGTGGGAAATGACAAGGAATTTTCAACTTGGTTGGTTGTCAAAGTACCCATTCATTGTAGCAGTGGGGGAATCAGACGATACTAAAAAAGAAACACATGCCAAATGTACGATTTGCACTTGGAAATTGGGAAAACCCAAGACGTTGCAGCTAAAGATTGACACTATAGAAAAGCATATCGGTAAAGTTTATGAAAAACAAATCATAGACAGAAAGGAACAATCAGTCTTACGATGGAAATAAAAGGAAGAATGTCTTCATGTTAGGTATGTTGCAGATTATGAAGAGCATCACCAAAGCATGTCGAAGCTTGTTGCATGTAAAGGTACACTTGAGGCTCAATTTGGAAAAGCAATGGAAGGAGCAAATATGTCAAAAACTGTTCAGATGAGTGTTGTTTTTCAAATTTTGTCTAGAGGGCGTCATATGACAAACTACCCAAAATGTTCTGGTTTATTATCTTTTTTGAATGTTCCTCACTATCCCTACACACATTGGTCAGTAAACGCTGGATGGGAATGAGCAAAGTGTCTTGCTGCAGTGGAAAAGGAAGATTTAAAGGAGAAAGTAAAAGAGTCAAACTTCATTGCATTATCTTTAGATGAAGTTACTATGGTAGACAATACTTCTTGGGTTTGTATGCATTTGTATACTGTACAACAACATGTTCACCAAGCTCATCTTCTCTGTAATCATAAAATGAAGGACAATTCAACATCGCATAATATATTTGAACTAGTCAAGAAATATTTGAATGAAATTGTAGGTATGGATGAGTTGAAAATTGCAAAAAAGTTGGTGTATGTAGGAGCTGATGGAGCTACAGTGATGCAAGGTCAAAGGACCGGTGTTTGCACAAAGTTACAAACTACTTATGCACCATACATTCTTGGAATTCACTACATGGCCCAAAAAATAAATTTGGCATTCAAAATTGTAAGCAAATTTCCTATAGTATCAAAAGTTGAAAATCTAGTCTGTGAGATCCACGCATTACTTTTGCTGAAGTCCCAAACGTTTCACAAAATTTCAGAATTTTGCTGAGGGAATAACACCAAGAAATAAGCTTCTCAATGATGTCGATACTAGATGGATCTCCTGCATGGACCAGCTCAACGAGTTCTTTCAGAATATCAATCCTTAATTGGAGTGATGTACGAAAATCGCAGGATGGTAGACAAAGCTCCTGACCTCTTACATAGGTTAAGCGATATAGAGACACTCTTGACTTTAGCTAGTCTTCTCCCCATGCTGGATGAAATGAACAGTCTTGTGAAGAAATCCCAAGACGAAAATATGTATATTAATGAATATGCCAATCTGCGTAAACATACATGCTTGTCCCTTGATCATCTATATCTAGATCTAACGCAAGGTGGCGTAGATTATAACCTATGGCAGAAAATTATTGATTTGAATGATCCTGATAATTATTTATAGTTTAATGGAAGCGACCACTTATGTATCTGTGTACATGGATATGAGATACAAATGTACCAATGTAAGACTACCAGGCGCTCTAGCAGAGAAGTACCTATTAACGAGGAAGATTTTAAAGACATTGTTAAATCTGTTGGTGATAATTTGAAGGAAATTGCAAAATCTCTTTCCTCAGAGACTTGTGAAAGATTCCCTTGAGATGAAATACTTGAAGCCATGAGTATTGTGTATCCTCAATTTTGGGCAAACTGAGATAACCCAAGAATTTTTCATGCTCAAGTAAAAATCTTGATCGAACAATTTTTGAAAACTGTAACAATCAATGAGAAGAAAATAGACGGAATTTTAAATGAAGATAAGCTAAGAAATAAATGTAAGGATTTTGTAGTAGCTATTAAGGACCAGTATAAATCCATGGGTAAGGACAAGGCCTTTGAACCAGGATCAATAAAAAGGGTTTGGACAAACTTAGGTCAGAGTGAAATATTGCGTGATAAGATATCAAAATATTTCAAACTTGTTGATTTATGTCAAACAATGATATTGGGGTCGGTGGAGGATGAGAGAGTTTTTAGTACATTACGGTTTTTGAAATCAAAGTTAAGAAACAAACTAGACAAGAATTTGGAAAATTGCTTCAGGATGAAAGGAACTGTGTATAATATAAAAAAAATCCTTTTGATAGGGCACTCGCAATCTAGAGGTCCACATGTGAAAGAAGAGGGACCGTTCTGTGCAACACTCCAATTCCAAAGGCTGGTATTGGTGGCATCACCATGGGCAGTGAGACTGGGACATATGACATTGACAAAAATGACATAGTGAATGTTGAATTTGAGACACAGGTTGAAGAAGGTGAAGAGCAGACTCAGAATCAAGAGCTTCAAGATGACTCTTTTACTCTATCTGATGTTGAACGTTAGTTTCGGGACCTTGACTCCATTTGGGAAATGGAAGAGAATTAGCAAGTTTTAGGTATTTATACTGCACTACAAGATTCATGAATTAGTTTCCATTGTTCCAAACTGTAGTTGATGATATTTTATATTGTATTGAATGAAAATTGAAATTGTGAATCATTGCACTTCATGATATTTTATTTTATATTGCACTTCATGAATCATATTCCAAACTTTAGTTGATGATATTTTATATTGTATTCCATGAAATTGTGATATTTTATATTTTATATTGTATTCCATGGTATTGAATTTGATATGTGTTTCTACATCATTTTTAAAGAACACTTATCACTCAACTCATAAATTCATATTGCATTGCCATTCACAGAATCTTTGATAAATAACTCAAAGAATATTAATCCATTCCTTGAACAGAAGTTAACAGTTCAACATCCACAACTTATAAGCTAACAAAAGCTAACAGTTCAACATAAATAACTTATAAAGACATCCACACAACTTAAACAATAAAAGCTTAAACTACCAAATCACCTAAATTATTCAGAGAAATCCTTACACATCCATCACCATAAAATATTTATTCACAGATAAACATTCCACAACAATGGAATTAACCAAAAATTTATCATTCCAATAATAGATAATCCACTGGCAAACTACTCAACAAAAGCACAATAAATCCACACAGTACACACCATAACTCAAAGATTGCGCATGCATGAACTTCACCATTGTCTTTCTATATTGAAATAATAGAAAAGCAATAAAAATAGCAGAGTTTTTTTTTGTCTTGATAACGATTCCTTGAAGACAACTGTTTTAGAAATGAAAATTAAAAGTCTTTGAAGTATCAAGAGAGCCAAATTAAAGAAAATAACATAAAAACTAAAAACTAAACAACACTGACTCCTTCGCTTTCAATATTTTCCGCCTCCTCCTTTAGTAATGCCTCCTGTGCCTTTAATATTTTCCTGTATTCTCGGTACTTGGTGACAATTGTGGTTATGTTTTTTCTCGCTGGCATTGTAGTAATCTGTAACCCGGTTCTCCATTTTCCCAAAGCCTTTTCAGAATCAAACAACATCTGAGATCTTCTCTCTTCTCTAGAATTATAAGCCTTCAGGTGGAGCTCCATTGCACTAAGTTTCGAGAAGGACTCTCATGTCATTGTAGCAAGATCAAATATTTCTTTATTGAATTTCTCTCTAAAATTCAGAGAGATCTCTCTTATATCTAGAATAATTTCATCAAACTCATCAATAATTTTTACTCCCAGAATATGAAAATATTTTTTAATTTCCTCGAACATTTCATAATATTTTTCAAGTGTGTTCTTAATTTCATTCACCAGATTATCATATATATTCAATTTCTATTCTAATGAATCATACCAGGAAGGGTCTAGCTCTGTAGGATTATTCAAAATTTGCTCACCAATTAATATCTTTGAATCCATAGAGTTCAATTCTTTCATTTCCTGAGAGAGCACATATAGACTAGTTTGATCTTTTCTGACATCCTGAAGTTCTACTAACTCCTTCCTCTTGTTAAGAACTCGAGTGTAAAACTGCAAAGATTTATTCAGAAAGAAGATAGCCTCTTAAGATATTGTTTCGATCCCCTCACAAGCAGCTCTAGAATAGCTCAAATTATTTTTATTTTGCTCTATGGTGAGCACATCGATGCCCTCTACCTGAGGCTGAGAACTTGAGGCTTCATCAGATGTAGGAGGAGTGGCCATGGAAGAAATAAAGTTACTCAATGCAAGGACTTGAGATTGCAGTTTTATATTTTATTTCCTATGTTCTTTCACTCTTTTAATGAAGCTAATGACTGAATAATTGGCATGGTACTTATCACCTTCCAGTGTTGGAGGCCCCATATCAACATGTGTGAATTTGTAGTTCACCGCTGTTATTTCATCTTCATTTAAATCCTTGACAGGGTCAACAATTTCTAACATTTGATTTCCAAAAGTAGTATCAGTCACCATCCTTGACATCCTCTTGGCTTTCTTAGGTTTTGAAGAGCTTTGAAGTAAATTTTCAACTGTATCCACTTCAACTGTCATTGTAGGAGTATACTTTCTCTTCTTCTCCACTGCTTTTTTCAGCCATCTTGGGGAGGCTACTACCAGACTAGAATCTTCTTTTCTAGTAATAGTTTCTTTAGGAGCGGTAGGAGTGAAAGGTGGATTATCAGGCAGAGAAGAGGGCATTTCAGAGTCTTTAGACATAGGAGGAAAGATATTATCTTCAACGATCTGTTTAAAGATAGCTTCAGAATCTACAGCCACAAGTTTTTCTTGATTGGTATTCTTCTTAGGGGTAGGAGAAAGCACATTGTCTTGTTCACATATGCTCTTCAACTTGACTATTTCTTGTGGCCTATCACCATCACCTCCTGACTGAGAATTTGCACTAGATGACCTAACAGAGGGTTTCCCCGATGATACACTTGCACTAGATGCTTGTGTAGACCCTTGTTCATTCTTCTCTGATGACTTCGGCTCCTGAACAAGACCAACAACTTGCCTCCATTTCCCATCCAACTAGTCCTGGGTTCTTTTAAGCACTGGGGCAACACGCACCTCATATCTGAAATTTCACTTTGGTTCCAATCAACCCTACGGTGGGATTTATCAAGAAATTTTTCATATCCAGGATCTAAGATTGTTGAATCCTCAACTACATTTTCAGGAATGTCAAATTGAAGACTGAAAGCTTGTATCTATTTTAGCGTTAGCCTCATATAATCTCTTCTCAAAACTTCATTCTCATTGACACAATTTTCCCAAAAATCTTCGATATATGGGTGATGCCGATATGAGCTCCCTCCATAGAGATTTTGCTTCACAAAACCATTACTGTTAAAATTAGCTCTCATAGACAAATTCTGGAGTTATATTCCTTGAGAAGTCCTTAAGCTCCCTTGGCCATCTGGTTTGTTTTGCACAAAAAAGAAGGGGTCTCCAATGGGAAGGCATACCCTCGTTTCCCCATGTTCATATACTTAATATTAACCATTGCCATTTGTCGACAAACTTCCAGAAATATCATTAAATCTCCAGGATACCAAGGTAATTTCAATGGGGCTTTCTCAAAACCCCCTATTCTCAGATAGGAAAACTTATCAAATTAGATATAAAAACTCCCATATTTTGATACAAGAGAAATGGATTCAGGGGAAAGGTGCATTTCTAGATTTCCATCCAGCTTCCTCACGACCTCCATTAAAAATGCATCATTAACATGACAAAAATCACCCATTCCAAATTTTTTCGTGAACTGAGGAAAGTGTTTATACACAGGCATATCAAAAGCTGGGGTTCCTTCCGGCTCCAATGCTAGCCAAAAGGACCTCTGACTACCTACAATGTAGGTCAAGCAAGAACACATACAAAAAGTAGCAGTCTTATGGAAATTAATTAATTGCTCATTCAAATGGAAGCAAATAACTTCAGCCCAGTCAATGAAAATGTTCTCATCACAAACTGTCAAGAAAAACCAATACATCCAATCCTCAAATATCTCAACTTGTGCATTCCCAACAATGCGGTGCAATAAAGCAATAACGTTTGCAATTTCTCCCTTAAAATGCAATCTTTTGAGTTTATTTTGTAGTTACGACTTACCTCTCCTTTTAGTCTTCAGCCGGGTTTTGGCCATGGAGTTCTTACACCAGTCTTTATTCGCTTCAAAAAATTCACCTGCCACTGCGATAGACATGTCTTCTAGAGGTTCCCTTTTTGGAATTCCCAACACTCGGGAAACAACTTCAGGAGAAATTTCTGCAATTACAGTCCCGTCCACGGCTTTAATTCCCCATGTCTGCGAAATGTACCTTCTTGCACATGCACTTTTCAGGTCCACACTCAACACAGCTTCTGAAAACCCTCCAGCCTGAGCTAGCCCGCTTTCTAAGAGTTTTATATCCAACTCAGACTTGTCGTCCCTCTCTAGGCACACCCAAAATTCTTCTAACTTAAAAGGTTTGAGCTTCATATCCCTTACGCCAACCGTATGTTCACTTTGCATGAGTGCAAAATGAAAATTCACGGAGAAAGAATGTTTGCACCTCAGAAGTACTGGCCTTGGAAAAGAACGAGAATGCAGGCTAAATGTTTGAGTAAAAAGAATGTTTGCACTTGAGAAGTACTGGCCTTGCCAAAGAATGAGAATGCAAGCTAGATGTCTAAGTAAAACTTTGCCATGCACTTATGTCATTATTTTTTATAGGACATGCATTAAATGCGACATTCAATTTCATTCCTCGAAAAGATAGCCTTGAAACCTGCATGCTTTTGGAAATTCCTCAAAAGGAAACTCTAGTTTAGTCCATACATAAGTCCATAATGTCGCATGGTCACTAAAACTAGGAACCTTAGAACCAAAGTATGAAGTTTCAAAGTTTTCAAAACCTCCAACCCACTGACTACAAAGATGACCAAGAAACTAGAAAGACTTGCAAGTTTGCAACTCAACAAAGTGAACCAACTCAGGGAATCGAGAAGTTATGAAAATTTAGAACTCTGCGACAAGGTTATAAATTATAAATCTCTGATGACTAGCAACCAATAAGGTTATAAATTATAAATCTCTGAGGACTAGCGACTAAGGTTAGGAAAAGCACCAAAACCGTGACTTTGAGTGATAGTAACCACAAGAAAGAGACTAACCAAAAATCTATCATTCCAATTCCAATAATAGATAATCCACCAGAAAAATACTCAGTAAACTCATAGATAATACACCGTAACTCAAAGGTTACGTATGCATGAACTTAAGTTACTCAACAAAGTGAATTATACATGAATTATTAATGAAATTTGATCAATGATCTTTCATTAATCTTCTTTGTCATTATGCATTGATGTATGTTTTAATTCTAGATCTAGTTTAATGGACCAGTTAAAGTACCTTGATTAAAGCATGAATTCATATAAATTTTTAGTGGATCTGAGAAGTAGTACTAGTCATGGAGATTGAGTATCGATGTGTGAATTGTAATGCAATTTAACTAAGATTATGGATGCCTGGAATTAAAGTCACCTTATAGTTCATATTTTAATTGTGTTAAAAGTAAAACTTGAATATGTACTAAGCGATTCATCACTCAGCTCAATGCTTAATAACATATTAGCAATAGTCTTAGTAGAATATACAACAATAAACATCAACAATCGTTTGAAGTGTATCTAGTAGTTGAAACCACTATCAAAATTTTTTCTTCAAATGAAAAAATAAATAATACAGATAATTTATTATTTAACATCGACACATTATTGAAGTCTGAGTTGGAACAAAGACAACTCTGCATAGAGCTGAGTTGGAACTTGGAAACCCATATTATCAAAAATCAAATCACTACAACACCTTTTCTAGCAACTTCCACTGTTCAGGTGGTGGAGTTGTCATTTGTTCTAACTGATGCTGTTTGACTTGAAGATTTGTTAACAATTCATGATTCAAATTGGACCTGTCTTGCATTCTTCAGTCAATTTTGCATTCAATGTTAGCAATGGTTTGATGGAATCCAAGTAGTTCACCACATTTGGTTTCTAAGGAAACTGGCCCAAATCAATCTTCATTGCATCCTCCATCTTCTTTCTGAAATCATTCTTTCCAATGAATCGCTCATTTGTCTCAAAACCCTCTGGAAAACCAAGTTCTGTGAAGTTCCTTACCTTTTCATCCACCTACATCTTGTCTGCAACCAAATTCAAATATTCCTTTGTTTCACGCATTCTAAAACACTTTTCAATGATAGATGACAATGTCATTGATGTAGCAAGCCGATTAGTAATCCCTTTTGATTTCAAAACATTGTCACTGGCTTTATAGACTATTTGTTGAATTTCTTTTGTAGATTTCTCTAATGCCAACACATTTTTGTTGTCCACTAAATATTTGTTGAGCTTCTTAAGATGTTGTCTGATAGCATCAATCAATTGAAATGTGTCACACAAATGATCAATCCTCTGCATTATTTCATCCCAAATCTTTTGTTTCATATGGCTTATTGTCTCTCTACAAAATGCAGATAACTTATTTTGACAAGTCTCAATTTCATTTTTTGCTTCCATCACCTCTGCCACTAATCTTTAATTTCTTTTTCTCTCCTTCTCCAATTTTTTTCCCACTGTGCATTTCTATTCACAATGCTTAGTCTTAGTTTTTCCGAAGTGGATTTTTCCTCATCATATTTCTTGTTGCTCTCATCTAGCCTTTTCTTCAGTTCATTCACTACAATCTCATTTTTCTTATCCTCTTTGCTTGTTGATGCAGAGGCAGATTTTTTTATTCTTTTTTCTAATTCATTGCTCTTGTTATCTGTTGCTTTCCTCTTTGATTTCTCATTTGCTAGGTCTGCATGTAACTTTTCAATTTGAGTCTGCAACCTTTTTTTCTCTCTATCTTGCTTTAGCAATGATGTGTACACCAATTCATTGTTATTCTTTGATACATTAATTTTGTCAGTATTTATGAGTCCAGAAAAATCCAATTGAATATTTTTCACTTGGAATTCAGATCAAGCCATTTGATTTGCTAGTTTGTCTTGAACTGTGGGAACAAGAAATGTGTACTCCATGATTTCTTTATTTGTGTCAAATGTGGGTAATACCATGGTTGTGGTAGGCTTTGAAGTTACAACAGATGCACTCTCCATCAGTTGCTTCTTTTCTTTTTTATTCATGTCTAATTTCTTTTTAAACTCTTCAATGTAATCAAAACCTAGGGACATAGGAACAATGGAATACTTGAATGGTGAAGGAATAGGAGTAGTAGTACTTGCAGTTGCTAATGATGTCATAGCTAGACTAACTGGCACTGAGGGGGTGCCTGGAAATAACTCCTTTGTGGTGGATCCACTGGTAGTGTGACTTGGACCTGTCAAAATCCTTTGCCTCTTCTGTATGCCTTGATCACCTAGTGTTTCTGTGGTATATTGTATTTTTGTCCTTTTGTGTGTAGTTTATTGTTGTAGCACATGTTGACCACTACTAGTACTACTACCCATACCATTGCCACCAGAGGCAGTGCCAGATGTACTAAGCTCTCCACCATGGGCATGTCCTAGTTGTGATTGTGTCTAACCATGAGGATAGGATTTGAAGCTCTAACAAATTGTCTTGTATGCCCTAGGTCTACTTTTTCACCTCCAATCCCAAGGCCAGAAGAATCACTTGCTTTCTATGCTCTACATCTATTACTGTCCAAGGGCCTTGTCTTTGGGATCCCAAAGGACCACCTTCATAACCCATTTTTTCAGCTATGGCTGCTCCAGTAGTATATGCTTCTTTTGTGGCCTCACTTAAACCAAGTTTGAAATTGACATGGATTCCTTCTTCCCTATCATCATTAGATTCATCATCACTTTCTTTATCTTCTTGTTCATTTGGATGCTCTATATTCCACAATTTGCTAAACTCATTGTCTTCTTCGTTATCTCCATACTCTGCAAGAGCTCTTGGTTCACCTAGCTCCTTCCTCATAGACCAAAAGGCAGTAATTTTTTATCATGACCAATTTTTTTTCTGTAACTTCCTTCTCTAGAGAACCTGGCATTTTTACTCTACTACATGGTTTAGCACTTTTTTAATAAAAATTGTTGTACCTCTTAATTGTCTTTCGATGCAATGCCATAATTTCTGCTAACAATTGCTCAAAAGAAATACCATTCTTAACAACACTTTTCTCCATTGCAATTTTGACCTCATCCCAAGAATCCTTGTTTCTCAAGTTTTCGAGCAAGGGTTTAATTTCATGTTGAATTCTACTTGCAACATTCTTATTGAGCACAATCATTGATTTAATGGTGTTACATGGATCATACTGCCAGTGACAGATAGCATCAAAATAAAAAAAATCAAAAGATTATGTGCCACACTAAATGTTTTTCTCTCGAATGTGATCCCTCCACATGAAAAAGGTAAGAAGGAAATAAGGTCTTCTTTTGTTGACTAGTAAAGTGCAGTTCATTAGTACTCTGGATGTTAGGGTTAGAGATGGCAGATCTAACAATTAAATGTTGATTTTATATAATAAACAGAGAAACTAAAACATGCACAGAATAAATCATAACACAAAGAATTTAACGTGGTTCACCCAATCTGGGCTACATCCACCAAACCGCAACCATCCAATACTTTTATTATCTAGTGAAAAACTTATTACAATCTTGCGAATAATCAAGTTTTTCGTCATACTGAAATACCCATCCGAACCCCCTTTTTACCAAGCTTAGAAGCTTCCAGATTTTAGGGTTCTACAAAATCAGATTTTTCTTTTTCCATTGATTTTTCCCTTTTTCGGTGATCACGCAAAAGTAGGAAGAAAATTTTTCTCGAGGGTTGCCACCCAACCCCACTTTGGCTACCGGGCTATAACTCCGCCCCGGACTCCAAGGACAGGGGGCTGGGGTGTATAGTATACCATGGGCTATACAGTATAGCATGATCAGTCGCCACATACCAACACTGCATCTGCCTTACATATTCCAAAGAAAAAACCCTTTTGTCACATGTATTGGAAGTTTGTATGGCTGTACTCCTGATGCATAAAATCTTAGCACATTATATTCTTCCATTAAGTACCAATCAACCAATTGTATTTCTTTTCCTAGTTGAATGTAGTTTCTACATGACATAGACAATCTAGGCATTAGAGTATTTGTAATTGCTTGATGCAATGGAGCCAAAAAGTAGTCTACAAAATGATTGTAGCTCCTTCGAGAATCATACATCCTTATAACAGTGGTCCATTCATATACTAGAGCCATTTTCTTTTCCTCAGGATTACTATAGGGCCAAATCTGAAGCTTGTTGGTTTGAAACATTCCTCTAAATTTCAATAGAAAAAGATAGCACAAGTAGGTTGTGAACCTAAATGTCTTGGTGGAACCTCCTTTAATCATTAAAAATTGTTTATGCATGGATTCTACAATGTGCTCAATAAATTTATATTTGACATGTGGAACACCATAATGGATATTATGCACCATTTCAAGGAGGCATGCACCCACTTCCAAATTGCTATCTAGTCTGAGGAAAAATGCTAGCATGGAAATAGTATCCTGAACCCATGGTTTAAAAAATTCCAAATCATAAGGAGGCTTACAATCACCTTTCAATTTGTCTCTATCCTAAACTATTCTATTTAAAAAATATTTTTTCTCCATTTCATCCACTAGTTCATAATCACTAGCAAGCTTTTCTAGGTCAATGTGGACATTTCCAAATTCTTCGGTTGTAAATGTAAACCCCAACACTTTTCCAAGTTCTTCTGCATTAATGGATAACAATTCTTCTTTGCTATCTTTATTAACAATTGCTCTTTTTTTATCATAATTTTGGGCACATACCATGATAAATTTAGGGCAAGGGAAAACCTTGTGTAACCTCATGCACCCTAATCCAGTTACCCACGGTGCACTGATACTATTAGTATTAACTTGCATTTTCTTTGAGGCCTTATTCTCAGATGAAAATATAAGTTTTGAGGTACGCCTACCATAGGTTTCAGGATCATAAATATCATGGTATTCATTAGTGAAACTTGGGGTTTTAAGCAATTTTGCATAATGTATTTTTTTATCTGACATTGCTCTAGTGGTACTGCTGGCATACATGCTTATACATTGTGAAACTATGAATTCCCTATTAGTCCTCAATTTTTCTTAATTCTTAAGTCTCTTAGCCCTAAACCCAAACTTCAAAGTTTGACAAAATAAGATTTTAAGAAATTTCAAATGATGAAACGTAGCCACATGAATTCTTTCACTTACTCGACTTTTGATTCTTGGAAAGATTATTGCCGACAGTCGTGGAAACTGGGTTTTTGGAATGGCTTTGTCAGAAGTGGAATTGTGGAACCCAGAATAGGGTGGTGCCGCAGTGCGCTGTAATGAGCAAACTGAAGACTGAAATCTCCTTGTGTGCTGACCCTCACACTTAAAAATAAAATTACTTAGCAATATAAATTGAAAGTGCTTTTTTCAATTCTGTATTGAAAACAAATTCTAAAGAATCTAAACCATTGATCTTTGTAAATCTAATGGTTATAGGGTGATTCTGAATGTTTAGGTTCGCAACCCTAGTGCTTCGTGCATTTCATTCCGGAATGCAACTACAACCATACATCAAATGTTCATTGAACGGTTGATTAATTTATGATATATATTATAAATAGTAAACATGTGTTTTAAAGTTTTTTTCAACCTTTAATGTGCTAGAATTCACATCAACGCCTTTATAAAATGAATTACAATGTCACATTAATAGCACAATAACACTTAACGTTGCAAAGGGATTAATAAAAGGAATTACAATGTCACATAATCACATTAATAACACAACCATTTATTTTTATTACAACTGAATGACAATTGTGAATTTCACATTATTACGTAGTACAAATACAAATGTAAGCGCAAGCGCCAAGCTTTTTCCATGGTCTCTGACTCTCTGTCATCTAAAAATAAATGCATGGAGGGGGGCCACTGCCAATCATGGTTTCTAAAAAATATGCATGGGGAAAGAGGAGCTAATCAAACGGGGGAAATTGGAGCTGTTAAAGATACAAAAAGTACTTATCCCCTTTGAAAATTAGAGTCATACAGAGGATGAGGGGTTATAAAACTATTCCCATCTTCTACTTGCTGCTTCCATGCACTTGGAGAGCACTTATCTCCATCAGATCTCCCCATCTTGGCTCAAAACCTATCTAAGAAGTCTGGTCAACCAAATCAAATTCTTTGCAATTCCACCCATTCTAAACTTGAAGGAAATTGGTCTTTTACTCTGTAACTACGTAACTGCAGGAAGAAGAATTTAGAGTATCCCCAATAATACCAGATCATCTTCTTCCTAAATCCTTATTAACCCTACAAAATGAAAACCCTTATGACAATTCAAACATTGCACTCGAGAGTCAATAGTATAGCCTTTAGCCTTCAACAAATTATTTCAGTTGTGCTCACTATCCTTATTTATGGGCCAACAGTGCCGCCAATAGTGCCACTACCAGCCTGGTCCCTGTGTACACCTCACACGTGTCACGTGTGAGGTTGGGTTACTATAGTGATAATCATGATTCGCGCAAACCAAAAAACCAACTTAATCAATTTGAGTACTTAACTTTAGTATTTGTATTGCTTTATGTTTTACTTTTAAGTTTTAAATTTGCATGCAATTATTTCATAAATAGATAATTTCTTAAAGGAAATTTTTTTTGATATGAATAGATTCATCAATTGCTTTTATGTGCTTTTTAATAACACAATTGCTATGATTTCATCAATTGCTTTTTTATATCACAACCATTTATTTTATTGCAACTGAATGACAATGTCACATTATTACATAGTACAAATACAAATGTAAGTGCAAGCACCAAGCTTCCGCTAGACCGCTGGTGAAAACGTAAATGTAATACATGTTTGTTTGAAAATAATGGGACTCTCCGGGTCAACCATGGGCTCTGAAAATAAATGCATGGGACTTCCTAGATCATCTAGTAGCTTTAAAAATGAATGCATGGAGAAAAGGGGGCCAATCAAACTGAGGAAATGGGAGCTATGAAGATACAAAATGTACTTCTCCCCTTTGAAAATCAAAGTCATGCAGAAGATGAGGGGTTGTAAAATTGCTCCCATCTTTTACTTGTAGCTTCTATGCACTAGGAATAGTGGTTATGCCCATCAGAGCACCTCTCTTGGTTCAAAACCTATATGAGAAGTCAGGTGAACTAAATCAACTTCTGTCCAATTCCACCCATTCTAAACTTGAAGCCTGAACGAAATTGGTCGTTGACTCTGTGACTACATAACTGCAGGCATGAGAATTTAGAGTATCCCAATAATGCCACATGATCTTCCTGAATCCTTATTAACCCTACAAAATGAAAACCCTTATGACAATTCAAACATTGCACTCAATAGTAAGGCCTTTAGCCTTCAATGAATGATTTTAGTTGTGCTCACTAGTCACTATCCTTATTTAGTTATTTTCGGGCCAACAGTGCCACCAATAGTGCCACTACCAGCCTGGTTCCTATGTACACCTCACACGTGTCATGTGTGCACTGTGAGGTTACGTATACTGTATAATCATGATTCATAATGGTGATTCGCGCAAACCAAAAAACCAACTTAATCGATTTGTGTAACAGTAACTTAAGCCTTACATGTACAATTAAAATGTTTAATTTGATTGATGTCTCGCTGCACGCAAACTGTACCTCAAGATGACAAGTGACAAGTTGTCAAAATCGCAAAACTCCAGTGTCACTCGAACAATATGAATTATGAAAATTTGAAATCAATACAAATATTGTTTCATTAAAGCTATGACTCATGAGTTGTCCAATCAATCACCTCGGATGTTCATATGGCATTAATCGCCGCGAGCAGTATGCCTACCACACGTTCTTCAAAAAGATTAAGAATTTCAATTAAATGAAATGTAATACGCCGATTCATTGAAAAGAGAGAAATGAGCCTTGATCTCGCCACGTGTCCGCATCTAACGGTTCTAGTGTTATTCCAGAGGTTTCAATTCACAAGTCTACTACTTCAGAGATTTACTTGCAGAATGCACCTACAACCGTCCATCAAAAATTCATCGAATGGTCGTGGTTAGATTGATTTACAACATCCTTTGTGTAAAACGTTCTTAAGTTTTTAGGCATTGGTCCTACGTTCTTCCTAGGTGGTCCCTCTTTTGAAACAAACTTAATGCATGTGCATATTTCTGCCACTTAAGTTCTTCTATCACTCATCGCCAAAATCCAACCCGTTGGATTCATTACCACGATGATGACCCTTGATCTAGCCACGTGTCCACATCTAACTATTCTAGTGTTATTCCAGAGGTTTCCATTCGCAAAATTTAGTGCTTAAGAAATATACTTCCGAAATGCAACTACAGCCGTCCATCAAAAATTCATCAAACAGTCTTGGTCCATAATGTCGTGTGGTGGCTAAAATTTGGAACCTTAGAACCAAAGTCTGAAGTTTCAAAAATTTTGAAACTTCCGACCCACCAATTACAAAGATGACCAAGAAAGACTTGCAACTAAGTTACTTGGTAGTAAGGTTAGGAAAAGTACCAAAACCTCGACTTTGGTGAATTAAGATAGGAAAGGTGACAAGCACGGTGCATTTATGGAGAAGGCTGGTGAAATGAGGTGTTATAATGACATTCACCTATCACCCTCGATGCTTCTTCGAGTTTGAGTGTAAGGATAATAGGATTGTATCCTTTCGGCGGCGGGTGATAGGTTGGAAGCCAGTGAAATAGAAAAGCAATGGAGGCCAGTTTCACCATGACATTGCAGAGGAAGCTGGACCCCTTTGTGGGTAAAGCATCTGTGCAGAGGCTGCGATGTTTATTTCTCTACAAGGAAGAGCAGGTGGTGCAAGCAGTTCAAATAATGTTGGGGGATGGATTCAAAAAATTGACACATAGATTCAGAATGAATATGGATATCTATTCGTTGGTCATGGCTTGGGGTTTAAACTTAGGAGAACCGGTGAACGAGGTGAGGAGAGTAATGAAAACTTTGGTGCATAAATATTTTTTAGTGGACATGGAAAGCATTCTGCAATGGGCGATACCAGGAGTAGGGTTGGTAAAAATAGAAGGAATGGATGGTGGGGGCTTGGAGCTTGCAGATTTAAATCACTTATTTATCAAATGGCCAGAGGGTTTCACTAAAGATCGGTGGAGGGAAGGAGCCGAGCGTGGGTGGAAAGCACTTAAAATCTATGTTGAGCTAATGGCATTAGAGGAAACAATAGAAAATCTAAAAGAAGTTGCTAGAGAGGAGATGTGCAAAAAGAAGGGACTGCGTCCGTGGAAGAAGCCAAAACCGTTAAAGGAGATACTGCCACTGGAGATGGGCAAGCCTTCGAAGAAGAATGAGTAATAATGGTTAACGTAAAGTGTAGTTTTCTGTTTTGTTTTTAACCTTTGCATTGGAATTTTGGGGTTAAGCCTGGATTGGCTGTGGAATTGTAATCTTTCTACGGCTTGGGTATAGGTCATTACTCGTTTGGGTAGTACAAAGGCGTAGCTATTTAGGGAAGTCCTGATACTCTGGTTTTTGAGCTGGTTATTCAGCTTTTTTGGTAGTTTTTGGATGTTGCTAAGTTCGTAGAATTTGTATCTTTTTCTTTATAATTAATAAAATAAACAAGTATCACGAATCAACTTTTTTGGTAGTTTTTGGTTGTTGTGAACTTTATGGAATCTGTATCTTTTGCTTTATAATTAATAAAATAAAAAAGTATCACTTATAAAAAAAACATTCTTAAATTTTTAAGCCTTGGTCCTACGTTCTTCCTAGGCGGTCCCTCTTTTAAAACAAACTTTATGCACATGCATATTTCTGCCGCTTAAGTTATTCTATCGCTCATCGCCAAAATCCAACCCGTCGGGTTCATTACCACGATGATGACCCTTGATCTCACCACACATCCGCATCTAATGGTTCTACTATTATTCTGGAGGTTTCAATTCACAAATCTAGTGCTTGAGAGATATACTTTTGGAATGCAACTAAAGCCGTCCATCAAAAAATCATCAAACGGTCATGGTTAGATTGATGTGCCACATCCTTTGTGTAAAATGTTCTTAAGTTTTTAAGCCTTGGTCCTACGTTCTTTCTAGGCGGTCCCTCTTTTAAAGCAAACTTAATGCACATGCATATTTCTGCCACTTAAGTTCTTCTATCGCTCATTGCCAAAATCCAACCCGTTGGATTAATTGCCATGATGATGACCCTTGATCTCGCCACGTGTCCACATCTAACGGTTCTAGTGTTATTCCAGAGGTTTCCATTCACAAATCTAGTGCTTGAGAGATAATGTAAGTACAACCGTCCATTGAAAATTCATCGAACGGTAGTGGATTCGCCATTGAATTTAATCGGCCAATGAATTTTTTTATTAGTTTGATATTATGTTTAATTTTCCAATGTTTTTTTCTTAATCATTTGAAAATAGGTTTAATTTCCAATGAATTTTATTTTATTTGAAAAAAAATTGCCAACAATTTTTTTTGGTTTGAAAACAGGTTTAATTCGCTAATGGAAATATTTTATTGGTTCGAAAATAGATTTTAATTGCCAATGAAAATATTTTAGTGGTTTTAAAAAATTTGCATTTCGCCAGGATTTTCCACAGACTTCTAGTGATTACAAAATATTTGCTAATGAGGATTTTTTTTTCACGAAAAATGAAAAAAATTGCCTCTAAATTTTTTTTTTTTTTGGGAAGTACGAAAGATTCGCCAAGATTTTATAGCTTCTCCAAGGGGGGGGGGTTTCTTAAATTTTTCCCTATCCTTGATTGCCTGAATGAGAGGAATTTTGATACTTACTTCCTTTAGTTGACCCAATAGGTTTTTCTTAGCTTGACTTTGATGTCTTGGCATGGCTAAGCACTTAGGAAATGAAGGCTTTGGACTTGGGATAGTCTAGTTTACTTGATTTGACTTAGTCTCTAGAGATGAATTTTCTGGAGCTACAACTGTAGGTTCCTCATCTTCCATTTAAGTAATTTATGGGGATGAAGGACTAGCTAGTGTTTTTCCTAACCTAAGATAGACATCACTCACCTCTACCCCATAGGTGGGGTATTGCATAGCCTTGATAGTATATGCATGTTGGACAGGCTTGTTATTGGGGTTAGGTGCAGGTTGGGCAGGTACTTGTGGTGCTTTTGGTGGCTGAGATGTTGTGTTTGTGGGATTAGGCATAATAGCTTGTTGTTGTGGCTGAGAGGGAAGCAAAGGTTGTTGGTAATTCATGTGTTTGTTGCTACCACTGCTATCCTTTTTTCCATTGTGGTTGCCACTGATTTTGTTGCATTGGCCATTGAGGGTTATAGATGGGACCTTGGAAATTTTTTTGTGGCCATGCATTTTGCTACTACTGGTTCTAGTTTTTTTTAGGGTGTTTCCATTGTTGAGGGTTTTGCCATTGGTTTTGGGTGTTGGCCAAGGTTGAGAATTCCAAGCAGAAAAATTTTGATTTCCAATTAGAAAGGATGTATTGAAATTTAGAGGGTCTTGTGGCATACCTGTCTTTGTTGTCTTGGCCTTCTTTGTGTAATGTAAATTAGTTGTCCATCTTCTCCTTCCAGTGGTTGTGTAATATAGGGGGATTCACTACTCATGAGTTATCTTCATTTAGAGAGCCTCATGGGGCGAACTGACCTATACTACCTCAATAGAACAACAAGAGTTTCAGAATCCGAAAGAGTAGGTCACAGAGATTTTTTGGACAAACTGACAAGCTCTTAGCCAAAGGACGATAGTACGACGTGCTGGTGTCTTGTAGGGATCAAGAAGCGAGAATGTCTCAAAAAATGGCTAAGTGACGACTTACACTCTGATCACTGAGAACCTCTAGAATGCAAGAAAGCAACAAGAAGTAATAAGATTGAAATGGCATAGAGACGATAAGGAGAAGAAAGGAAATACTTACGACTGTGCGAGTGATGAAGCTTCTAGCTCATGGATGTCTTCAATACCTACCTACACACAAGAGGGAGAGAGAAAGTGTTGGGGCTATATAGGGGCCTGCCTCAGTTAGACCCTGTTTTGGTGTTCCCACCTCCATGGACAACCAGATGGATGGAGAGAAAAGTAGAAATGAAGTAAAGAGCACTAAATTACTATAAAACAGTGTTATGCTACTCAACCAAGTAATAGAGGAGAGGAGTGAAAGCTTACCACCTCCACCAAGAGCACTCAAGGCTAATGGGGGAGAAAATGAGAGGAACTCAAGCCTTTGCTGCCATGGTGTTTTTTCCACACTTGCTCTACTAAAGTAGTGGAGTGTTGATGTTGCTGCTGTGAAGTGTAAAGTGTTTGGAGATTGAAGAGATGGTGAAGAAGCTGCTTAGAGCTTGAGAAGATCTTGTGAAGCTTGTGAATGAAGTGGAGAAGCTCTTAGAGAGATGTGAAGAGATGTGTTGAAGATGGTAGAAGATGAAATGCATATGGAAGGAGTGAATTTGAAGGGGAGATGAAGAAAACGTCCATATTCGAGTCGGTTGTCTGAGGAGGGCGTTACAAATTGACCCCCAATGGGATATGTAACGCCTCTGCAACCTCTAGGCGCGAGAATCTGTTAGGGACGTCTACGCACCGCAAAGACATTTGCGCACTGCGCAGGTGTCCTCAATAGAAACACCTCCACTGACGCTCAAAATAGGCACCAAGTGTGATGCAAGCAGTGGGCTTAGGTGAAATTAAGCCTTTGAACTTGGTTTTCTAAGGTGGGTAAAGGCAAAAAGGGGATTTGCACATGGGGTGCAAATTCACTCTTATACATTTTTCCCCCACTTTAGCGAGCACTCACACTGATGAGTGCTTAGTAAAGTAGATCAACAAAGAGTAGGGTTAGAAAAGTATACATGAACCGTCAAGGAAGCAGATCGTGATCTGGTGAGCTCAAGAGTACAGGGTGAAAATAGGACTTCATAATTTTGTGAAACTATGAAGTTGAAGAGAGAGCATATACTCAAGATGAAGAAGATGTAGATCTTTGATTTAGTGTATACAAGAGAGAAGAGAAACATAAAAATGAACAAAGTGCATGGTGAAAGAAAAACCCGCTTAAAAAAAGAGGTGATAAAAGAAAACCTCGCTCGAGGAGAACCCGTATCACCAAAAAGAGCGTGGCGAAAGTAATACCCGCTCAGGAGTAGAACTCGCACCACAAAAGAGGAGTGATAAAAGCAAACCCAGCTTGAAGAGGAGAACCTATATCATAAAGGAGGTGATAAAATCAAACCCCGCTCGAGGAGGAGAACTCGTATCACAAAAGAGGTGATAAATGAAAACCCCGCTCGAGGAGGAAACCCGTATCACCAAAAAGCACGTGGTGAAAGAAAAACCCACTCAAGAGTAGAACCCGCACCACAAAAGAGGTGATAAAAGAAAACCTCACTCGAGGAGGAGAACCCGTATCACAAAGGAGGTGATAAAAGCAAACCCCGCTCGAGGGGGAGAACCCGTATCACAAAAGAGGTGATAAATGAAAACACCACTCGAGGAGGAAACCCATATCACCAAAAAGTGCGTGGTGAAAGAAAAACCCACTCAAGAGTAGAACCCGCACCACAAAATAGGTGATAAAATCAAACCTCGCTCGAGGAGGAGAACCCATATCACCAAAAAATATGTAAAAGAGCTCTACAGGTTCTCGGTCCTGCAGAGCAAGTAAGCAAACAGTCATGTAGACCATCGTCAGGTTGAAAGACTTTCAAAGGGGTCCCTCGGGAACCCATCATGAAAAAAGAGGGGTCCATTCAAGGGACGTGTTGTTTGAAAAGTGAGGTCTAGTCAGGCTACCCCTGAGCTAGATGCAAAGTTATGAAATATGTCTAGTTGGGTTGCCCCCAAGCGAGATGCCAATGAATTTGTTTAAGAGAAAATATTTCAAAGAGGTCCCTCAGGAACCCTTCAAAAGAGAAAAGGGATCCACTCAAGGGACGCTTCATTTTAAAGATATAGAGAGAGGGGGGTCCTTAAGAAGGACACACATCTCTGGAATAAGTTATCATTGCCCCCATCATACAGGGGAGGGGAACCATATAAGAGTTTTAGAACAGGATAGAGGTAAACCTCGATATCACTTTGTCAAGCAAAGAAAAGGAAGGTGAGTCAATCAAACGAGAGTTTGATGGCACCTAAATCATGAAGTTGTTGTATTTTATCCTTTAAGGCCCTACATTCACTAGTGGAATGGCTAGGCACTTGATTGTACGAACAAAAAGAATAATTCTTATGAGATTTTTTACTTGTAGGGGAAGGAAGAGTAATTAAGTAGGCTTTTAGAATCCGCAACAAAATACACTCTTGTTCAAATAAGGAATGAGGAGCAGGAAGCAACCCTTTCTCTTGTGGAGAAAGGTTTGACTTCTCACAAGAAGAAGGCACGAAGATAGAAGACAAAGGAGGATATATCAATCCACGAGAACGAGGTTGAGCGAAATTCATGTCACCATTCAACCATGGTTTTCATTTAGATTGTTCATTCAAGCAACCAAGCCCTAGATTATGCATACGAGGCGCAAATTCTATAGGGACTTGAATTCCTTGCTCGTTACGCCCACAACCTTTATGCTCATAACCATACTTAGAGACAAGCCTAAAGTTGGGGCCATAACATGCTTGTAAATATTGAGGAGGATCCTCATAGAGAGTGTTGTCCCAACAACAGGGATCACACTCCTCTATGGGATCACCATCATCCTTATTAATAGGATTGCCAACATTGTCTTCTTTAGTAGAAGCGTAATCCTCTTCCTCAGAAGGAGGATTAACACTAAAAATATTACAATTTGCATTCATACTACCCCACAATACAAAAGAATAGTCATCTTTGATAGCGGGTGTGGATGATGTTATCGGAAGGTCTAAGCGGATTGGGTCGACTTTATATTCCTGAATGAAGGAATCTGTAAAGTCTAGAGAATCCCAATCATCACCAAGACATGCATTCCTTTGAGAAGGAGGAGTAGACTTAGGATTTCTTGCTTTATAAGGATCTTCTTCAGGGACATCTATCTCAAGAGTACCCTTTGTAGAAGCTATTGTAGGAGTAAACATCGACACATTGGAAGACACTGAAGGGATATGTAAGGAAAATCAGATGCGGAAACAATTCTCCTAACGTCAATACCTCAGGAAAGAATGCAGATATACTTTTAATTTTTCAATTATAGTTCAACTAAGATGCACTATGAAGTAAATAACGGAAACAAAGTATTTGACAATCACACATGAACACCAGATTTACGTGGGAAAACCCTTACGGGAGAAAAACCCACCACACCAAGATAAATCACTTTGTATTACAGTAATGGAGATTACATACAAATGTCAGACTTATCTTTCTGGTGTCTGTTTACAACAACATTCACCATGAACAATCTTGTACAAGAACCTTTTTTGTTACAGTCATTACATAACATAATACATCTACTGATCATACAACAATCTATCAAATCAACCTTTGAACCAACCAACCGATCACAAACTGCAATCACCGAGTATATCCATGTCGATCTTTGTCTGTCGAACTTCCTCACAAAACCATCGCAACGAACAATCTTCCAACTATTTAGATTCGGCTTCTCCTATTGGTCCACGAGACTCCACATAGGACGGTCAATCAGTCAATAGAATTCGCACTGTGTTGGCATCTCGGTGAGACACTAACAGTGTCTCGCCAATGCCACATAACTTTCATATTGATGTCGCCAAGAGTAATCATTTTCGCCAAGATGTTCTATCGAGCTTTCAGTGTTATGCTGAAACACCAAGCAGTCGCCCAGACCTATCGCTTTCGCCAGGAGATCATAGTGAGTCACCAAAGGTTATACAAAAGTCACATATTATACCGAGCTCCAGAGAATAGTCAGCAATACTTAACATCTTTGCCGAGAGTTTTTATCGAACACATATTTGTTACACCGATGACCATCGTTCGCCAAGACCTCACACCAAAATCTTTATGTTATGGCGAAGACATCATATGTATTCCTGTCGGTGAGACATTTTCACTTCGCCGAGACATCATAACGAAACAAACATGTTACTCCGATGAACCCAAGTGTTACACTATCAGTGAGACATTGGCTATTCACTGAGACTTCTCACCGAACCGACATAGGTTATCCTGAAGCTCGTGGTCGTCATGAGTCTCCCCAATTTACGATTGAATGGCCTATCGGCCAAAGAACTCCACGCGATAAGAGGTCATAGCGAATACACTATGTCACAACGAAGGCTCCAAAGAATAAGCATTTGACAAGACTTCTGCAAGGTCACAGCGACCTGTTCAAAATAGAATGTATCAAAGCTGCTAGTCGGCCAGACATGATAGATGTCATACCGACTTTGCTCCAATGGAGGTTTCAGCCTATATTGATTGAGGCATATTTCCAACAATCTCCCACTTGACGAAGATCACACAGGTACCTCTAGAGCACAATAAAACTTACTGAAAATGATGGGCACTAAGGCCCATTGAACTAGCACACCACCTGAACTTGTCTGTGCTCACTAGCTTCGTCAATGAATCTGCAACATTCTCCAGAGTATTGACCTTTTCCAAACTGACCTTTCCATCCTCCACCATATCTCGTACAAAGTGATACTGTACGTCTATATGTTTCATCCTGGCATGGAAAGTTGGATTCTTTGCTAGACAAATTGCACTCTGACTGTCACAAAAAATTGTTATTTGCCCTGCATCAAAACCAATGTTAGAACACAAATGTTTCAACCAAACTGCTTCCTTACAAGCATGAGTAGCTGCCATGTATTCAGCCTCCGTAGTGGACAAACCGACTACAGCCTACCGCTTGCTCATCCAACTCATTGCACCACCATTCAACATGAAAATGTATCCGCTGGTGGACCTCCTGCTGTCAATGTCCCTTGCCCAATCAGAATCTACATATCCACGAATGCTGAGAGTCCTCTGTGATTCAACCGAATTCCCATGGTAACACAAAGCAAAATCTGAAGTGCCCTTCAAATATTTGAAAACTCTCTTCACAACATCCTAATGTGTTCTTCCTGGATTATGCATAAATCGACTAAGAACTCCCACTGCTTCGGCAATGTCTGGCCTTGTACAGACCATTGCATACATAAGACTGCCTACTGCACTAGCATAGGGTACACTGGTCATGTCCTCCATCTCAGTAGGAGATTTTGGACAGTCCTCAACAGATAGCTTCGTTCCCTGCATGACTGGAACCACTAGCTGTTTGCAATCATTCATACAAAATCTCTCAAGAATAGTCCTAATATACTTACTCTGACTGAGCCATAGTTTTCTATTCTTCCTGTCCCTATTTATCTCCATCCCCAGAATATACCTTGCTGCACCAAGATCCTTCATTTCGAACTTAGCAGATAATTGAGACTTAAGATCAGAAATCATTAGCTTACTATTGCCTATGAACAACATATCATCAACATAGAGAGCAATAACAAGTACTCGATCACTTTCAACTTTATAATATACGCAGTGATCAGATTTTGATCTTACAAATCCCAAAGACAATACAAAGTATCAAATTTCTCGTACCACATTCTAGGTGATCGCTTTAACCCATACAAAGACTTCTTTAATTTGCATACCGCTTTTCTTTACCTTTCTCAACAAAGTGCTCAGTGGGACATATAGATTTCTTCTTCAAGATCACCATGAAGAAATGCTATCTTCACATCCATTTATTCGACCTCTAAGTCATATGTTGCTTAAGTGACAAAAGAAATCTAATGGACATGCTTAGCTACAAGAGAAAATTTTCCCATAATCAATTCCCACCGCAATAACCCTTTGCAACCAAATTACTTTGCACTTTTCTGCTATGTATCTAGACCAATCTTCTTTTTAAATACCCATTTGCAACCCAACAACTTTTTGCCTTTAGGCAAGGGCACCAAACTCCAAGTATCATTCTTTTCTAATGATGCCATTTCTTCATTCATGGCTTCCAACCAAGAGTTTGAATCATACATTCTAAATGCCTCTTTCACAGTCCTAGGCTCATCAGTGCTAGAAATTAAAGCATAGGCACAAGTAGAATCAATCAAAGAGAACCCATACCATCTCGATTGTTTCTTTTCACGTTGACCTCCTCAATTGTTGAGGCTGAGGTTCTTCTTCTTCAGAACTTTCAGAATTGCTTGAGCTCTCCCGTTTCAGGTACATTTTGAATTTCAATTCCTCTTTCTTTGGTGTAGGAGGAATTAATGCTACATCCTTATTGTTTTTGACTTTGTCTCTGACTGCGATCCAAAGTGGAAGGTTTCAGCTCATGAAAGATTACACTTCTCCATATACAACCTTTCTCAGATCGGATTCCAAAGCTTGTATCCTTTTATGACAACACTATAGCCAATAAAATACATTTGATGCCTTTGTTCTCCGGTTTAGATCTCTTCACATCCTGCACATGAGCATATGCCTCACGTACCAAAAACACGAACATGTCTAAGAGAGGGCTTCTTACCAGACCATGCTTCCAAAGGTGTTTTCTCAACAAGAGCAGAATTTGGAGAACGATTAATTAGATAACATGCAGTAGATACAACCTTAGCCCAAAATTTCTCCTCCAAGCCAACACTACTAAGCATACTTCGTGCTCTCTCCATCACTGTCCTATTGAACCTTTCTGCAACTCCATTCTGCTGTGGAGTATAGGGTGTAGTCTCGTGTCTTTTAATTCCATGGTCTTTACAATATCTTTCAAATTCATCAAAACAAAATTCACCGCCATTATCGGTCCTTAAGCATTTTATTTTTCTTCCAGTCTGATTTTCTACAAGGTTCTTAAATTCCTTAAATTGACAAAACACTTCTAATTTACTTTTCAAAAATAAAAAAATGCTCTTCTTGAATAATCATCAATGAACGACATAGTATCTTGATTTAGATAAAGAAGGAACATCTAATGGACCAAACACATCCGAATGAATATAATCTAGCAAACCAGAAGATTTATGAGGATGGAATAAAATGAAACACGGTGCTGCTTTCCATATATACAATGCTCACAAAATTCAAATTCGAGATTACAATCTTCAAGCCCCTCAACCAGGTTTTTATTCTTCAAGGTTTTTAAACTTTTTTCTCCTATGTGGCCTAACCTATGATGCCAAAGCATAGTCTTCTCTGAGGAAGTTTTACTTCCATAGAGTTTACATAATTAGGGATATTTCCCTTTTACTTCCATGAGCAGTTTTCGCTGATTCTTTCCGTGAGACACTGACATTGAACAAGATGTGCATCCAAATTGTACAGGTACCAATTCGGAGCAGCTCTAGCCAGACTATTGAACCTCTAGTCATCTTGCAGCCATTTCCAGAGAACGTGACTTGTACTCCAATATCATTCAAAGATACTTACAGAAAGTAAGTTTCGAGAACTGTATATGCATTACATTATTGATTCCCTTCACTTTGCCATCGGGAATTGTATTTTGACTCTTCCACGTCCAACAATCTCTAAAGTTGAATCACTCCAAGTACACCTTTCCACCATTGTATTCTTCATACTTCATGAACCATTCTCTATGAGATGTCATGTGGAAAGATGCTCCATAATCAATCAGCCAGACATCATTTGATGCCCGAGTAGCCAAAGCTGCAATGAAGGCGTCCACCATCACTATGAGAAGAACCATTATCAGAAGAGCCCTTCTTCTTCTTTTTCTCCTCTTTACAATTCTTTCAGATATGACTAGGTTGCCCACAGTTCCAACACTTCACCTTGGACTTCTTGCCAGGAGACTTTGATCTCCCCTCTGATTTCGATTTGGACTTCTTGTCCTTTTTCTTGCCTTTCTCTTTCGGTCTTCCTCTGACAGCAAGAGCTTCCTTCACCATCTCAAAAAATTTCCTTCTCATCTCTTCTGACAACAAAGATGCAACAGCATCTTCCATCTTGAAATTCGATGTTGTACTCCCAATAGCCATCACCAAATGATCCCATGAGTCTAGCAAAGAACACAACAATAGCATACAACGATCATCTTCTTCAGTCTTCACACCAACAGATGCCAATTGAGCAATCAACATATTAAATGTGTTCAAATGATCAACAACAGACCCTCCTTCTTGCATTCTCAACGAGTACAACTTCTTCCTTAGGAACAATTTATTCACCAAGGACTTCCCCTGATAAGTAGATGCCAGTCTCTTCCACAAAGAAGATGCGGTCTTCTCCTCATGCACATTCAAAAGAATTGAGTTTGCCAAACAGAGCCTTATCAGCCCCTTAGAATTCCTATCTACAAGGTCCCAATATTCTTGCTTCATGCCTGTAGGTTTCACTCCAGCCACAACAATCCAAAGATCACGATCCACTAAAAGATCCTCCATCTTGAGTTTCCACAACTCAAAGTTACTGCCATTGAATTTCTCTATTTCAATCTTTCCAAATGTACTAGCCATCTCAACCTGTAAGCAGAAATAACAAACTCTACAAGACTCCCACTGAACAGAATTGACTCAAAAAACCCAACGTACCCACAAGGATAACACAATTGGCCAGGCTCTGATACCACTTGTAAGAAAAATCGTATGTGGAAACAATTCTCCTAATGTCAATACCTCAGGAAAGAATGCAGATATACTTTTAATTTTTAAATTACAGTTCAACTAAGATGCACTATGAAGTAAATAACAGAAACAAAGTATTTGACAATCACACATGAACACCAGATTTACGTGGGAAAACCCTTATGGGAGAAAAACCCACCACACCAAGAGAAATCACTTTGTATTACAGTAATGGAGGTTACATACAAATGTCAGACTTATCTTTTTGGTGTCTGTTTACAACAACATTCACCATGAACAATCTTGTACATGAACCTTTTTTGTTACAGTCATTACAGAACATAATACGTCTACTGATCATACAACAATCTATCAAATCAACCTTCAAACCAACCAACCAATCACAAACTGCAATCATCGAGTATATCCATGTCGATCTCTGTCTATCGAACTTCCTCACAGAACCGTCGCAACGAATAATCTTCCAACTGTTCAGATTCGACTTCTCTTATTGGTCCACGAGACTCCACATAGGATGGTCAATCAGTTAACAGAATTCACACTGTGTTGGCATCTTAGTGAGACACTAACAGTGTCTCGCTGATGCCACATAACCTTCATATCGACATCGCCAAGAGTAATCATTTTCGCCAAGATTTTCTATCGAGCTTTCAGTGTTATGCCGAAACACCAAGCAGTCACCCAAACCTATTGCTTTTGCTAGGAGATCATAGCGAGTCACCAAAGGTTATAAAAAAGTCACATATTATACCGAGCTCCAAAGAATAGTCGGCAAGACTTAACATCTTCACTGAGAGTTCTTATTGAACACATATTTGTTACACTGATGACCACCGTTCGCAAAGACCTCACACCAAAATCTTTATGTTACGACGAAGACATCATATGTATTCCTGTCGGCGAGACATTTTCACTTCGCTAAGACATCATAACGAAACAAACATGTTACTCCGATGAACCCAAGTGTTACACTGTCGGTGAGACATTGGCTATTCACTGAGACTTCTCACCAAACCGACATAGGTTATCCCGAAGCTTGTGGTCGTCATGAGTCTCCCCGATTTACGATTGAATGGCCTGTTGGCCAAAGAACTCCACGTGATAAGAGGTCATAGCGAATACACTATGTCACAGCGAAGGCTCCAAAGAATAAGCGTTCGGCAAGACTTCTGCAAGGTCACAACGACATGTTCAAAACAAAATGTATCAAAGCTGCTAGTCAGCCAGACATGATAGATGTCATACCGACTTTGCTCCAATGGAGGTTTCAGCCTATATTGCTTGAGGCATATTTCCAACAGGATAAGGGTAGGCACAACTGAAGCATGACCAAAAACTTCCATCACACATAAGTGCATAGCATCAGGATCAGCTTTGACTATGACTACTTTATTGTTAGCAATGAACTTAATAGATTTATGCAAGGTAGACATGATTGCACCCATAGCATGAATCCATGGTCTACCAAGAAGAAGGTTATAAGGTAACTTCTTTGCCATAACATATACAAGGGTGGGTACAGTAACGGGTCCAAGCTGCAAAGGTAATACTATTGTACCTAGAGTTTGTCACACAACATTATCGAACCCACAAATAACAACAAAAGAAGCATTAAGAGAAGATGAGTCAATATTAATCTTAGGCAATAGATCAATGCTACATACATTGAGCATTGAACCAACGTTAATGAGATTACATCTAATGCCAATTTTATTAATATTAACTATGATCATTAAAGGGCCCACTTGCTTCTGTACTTTCAGAGGTGGGAGTTCCTGCAGATAGAATGTAATATTCAACAAATCCGCATGAATATATGCCATTAATGCATCAACATTCGTTGGCCTTGCAGAAGAAGGAAAGAGGATCTTTTGCAAGGCTTCTTGAATCATACCTTGGTAAACCAGGGCGAATTGAAGCAAGTCCCATAGTGAGATCTTATCTGGAGGAACCCGAGGTTGCTCGACAAGATTGCAATCACTGGGTGCCTTAGTCACAGGTTTAGGAGCTTGAAGAAGGCTAGGTTGTTTATTCATATTATTGTCATAAGCATGGGCTACCACTCTATAAGAGTGAGCCTTAGAAAGATCAAGGGAACCACCATCAAATGGAACACCATCAATAGAACAAATCCTTTTAGAAGAAGGACTAGCTAGAGTCATGTAAATAATCAGTCTCTTTGGCCTTGTAGGGGCAACAGAGACATAGACTGCATTTATTGAATCATCACAACTAGTAGAATAATTATTTGAATACATATTCTCAACATCAATCCAAATAGGATGAAATGTGGAATATTACTTGAAGGAACATTCTCAACATGGATCGAGGGAGAATCAGATGTGGAAGGAGATTCAACATTCGCTAATGCAACATCTCTAGAAGAGAGTGCATTAGAACAAAGATGAGATTTATCATCCACCAATGCAACGTCTCTAGAAGAGAGTGCATTGGAATGAAGAGTAGATTCATCATTCACGAATGCATCATCTCGACAAGAGGGTGCATTGGAATGAATAAAAGGTAGAGTAATATTAAGAAAGGTATCAATGATTTCTTCTTGCGACAAAATATCCTTTGAAGTAAGAGGACTTTCGTGAGAAGGATCAAAGATGCCAAGTGACATAGGAAAAGCCAAGTCACCATCACATGCATGAAATGGAATATCATTAACATTTTGAACAAAATTAGAAACAAAACTAATAAAAGAAGATATAAAATCCATTATATTTTTTTTAGTATTTTCTATGTTATAGTAATTTATGTTTTTGGAGGTCTTTAGAGCAAAATTTGAGATCGGAACTTGCGTCGGTCCCTAAAATTCAATTGCCAAAGGTACTAGTATTTTAGGGATTGAACTAGTTCTCTAGAAGACCTTTCCAATGGTGCAAACGGTTTTGAATTTCGAGCATCGAGTCAAAAGTTATGACCCTGCCAAGTAGGGGTAAATAAATTCCTAGTTTTTTAAAGTACACTGTTCTTCACGTTGGGTTCACCAAAATGTAATATAGGGGGATTCGCTACTCACGAGTTCTCTTCATTCATAGAGCCTCATGGGGTGAATTTCCCTATACTACCTCAATGGAACAACAACAAGAGTTTCATAATTTGAAAGAGTAGGTCAGATTTTTTGGACAAATTGATAAGGTCTCAGCCAAAGAACGACAATGCATAATACAGACGATAGCACAACACACTAGCATCTTGTAGGGACCAAGAAGTGAGAATGTCTCAAAAAATGGCTAAGTGACGACTTACACTCTGATCATTGAGAACCTCTAGAATGCAAGAAAGCAATATGAAGTAATAAGATTGAAATGGAATAGAGACGATAAGGAGAAGAAAGGAAATACTTACGACCGTATGAGTGATGAAGCTTCCAGCTCGTGGGTGTCTTCAATACCTACACACAAGAGGGAGAGAGAAAGTGTTGGAGTTTTATAGGGGCCTGCGTCAGTCAGACCCCGTTTTGGTGTTCCCACCTACACGGATAGCCAAATGGATGGAGAGAAAAGTAGAAATGAAGTAAAGAGCACTAAAGCACTACAAAACAGTGTTATGCTACTCAACCAAGTAATAGAGGAGAGGAGTGAAAGCTTACCACCTCCACCAAGAGCGCTCAAGGATAATGGGGGAGAAAATGAGAGGAACTCAAGCCTCTACTGCCATGATGTTTTGTTCCACACTTGCTCTACTGAAGTGGTGGAGTGTTGATGTTGCTGCTGTGAAGTGTAAAGTGTTTGGAGATTGAAGAGATGGTGAAGAAGCTACTTAGAGCTTAAGAAGAGCTTGTGAATGAAGTGGAGAAGCTCTTAGAGAGATGTGAAGAGATGTGTCAAAGATGGTAGAAGATGAAATGCATATGGAAGGAGTGAATTTGAAGGGGAGATGAAGAAAGCAACCATATTTGGGTCGGTCTTCCAAGGAGGGCATTACAAATTGACCCCCAATGGGAAGTGTAATGCCTCTGCAGGCTCCAAACGCGAGAATCTGTCAGGGATGTAAGCACACTGCATAGACATCTATGTGCTGTGTGGGCATCCCCGATAGAAACGCCTCCACCAACACTCAAAATAGGCAACAAGTGTGATGCAAGTAGCGGGCTTAGGTGGAATTAAGCCTCCAAACTTGGTTTTCTAAGGTGGGTAAAGGAAAAAAGGGGATTTGCACATGGGGTGCAAATTCGCTCTTATACATGTTGAAAATATGGTTTCTCTTATTTGTGCTTAGTGATACTTGCAACCCTTTTACATTTGCAGTTTAATTTTCTCTGTTTGCAATTGGGGCAGTATTTAGTGAGCATTGCTTCAGCCTCCTCCTACTTCTTCTTTAAATGTAAAGTGTCCAGCTGAGTAGCTAGATGACTGATAATGTCCTCCTTCATGTTAGATAGTAGGTTGCTTAATTCTACTTTGGAAACCCCATTAGATATTTTTCCAATGGTGGATGTTCTCTCTCCCCTTTATCTTTTGGTAAAGGACCTTGAGTAATTTCTACAAAATCTACAAATAGCTTCAAAGGGTAACTGAGACACATCCCCTTCCCCAATAAGATTGAGTGCATCCATGCATTCCTCATTGTCTCCTCTTAAGAATACAATATTTAAAGATTCTTCTGAGAGTCTATTCTGTGGGTTTTTATTCAAGAAAAAATGAAACCTCTCTACATAATCTTCCAATGGCTCATCCTCTTTCTAAGTTATCCTAAATATATCATCTCTTCTCTTATCAACTCCTCTGCAATAATCTTGGTATTTCTCCAAAAAAATTATTTTCATGGTGTCCCAATTTGGAACATCTCTACCTAGTCCCATAAACCATCTCATGGCAGCATCCTTAAAGGTAGCAGGGAATAGCTTGAGCTTATGGGCATCAGTTGTGTAGTCATATCTCCTACATAGGACATCAATCTCAAACAAGAATGCGTTTGGATCTTCAGTCACCAACCCATAGAAGATAGGTAATGTTGAAGGAGGGATATTATTTTGTATAGTATCCCTTTCTTGGTTTGTAATTGGGAATTCAAAGGTCACATGTTCAGGTGGATCATCCACTGCTGCATCTCCCATTGTTCGGTATGTCCCCTCTATGGGTGTAGTAGATATTGGTGAAAGGGAAGATTCTTCTTTAGTAGTACCCTTGCTTTGATGAATGCAGTCACCGATACCTTCTCTAGCTTGTTGGCTTGTTGAGGGGAGGAACCTTCCCAATGTGTCTCTCTGCCTCCACATACAATAGGTAAAAATTTGTATAGCAATGACTCCAACACAATGTTAGTAGAATGTTCTAGTAGTTGATAAGATTAAACCCAATAGTCCTAATACTAAAAGAAAATTCTAAACTAGGGGTGGTCCGACAATAGTGGGTTACAATTCCCTTCATGATTTTTTTTTTCCAAAATGTTCCCATTAATTTTTTTTGGGTTTTTAGGCGTTCGCTCGAAGGGGGTGTTTGACTGAACCCAAAAAGTGGGTTCGCTCAAACCCTCCCTTTGTGTGAACCCCTTTTGGTGATGTCATTCCTTTTTGGTGCTTTTTTTAATGAAAACAAAGGAAATTTTAAAATAAAAGGGGGGTTTGAGCGAACCCCCCTTCACTTGAAGGGGTCTAGGGGGGTTTGCTCAAAGGGGGTTTCGTTCAAACCCCCCCTTTTTGCTCTTCTCCCCCTCCTTTCTCATTTTACTACAGAATTTTGTGTTTCCAAGCTCAAGTTGAGGATGAAAATGGAGGCAACTTCACAGACCCAACTGGATGATGGTAGTCCTTGGAACGAGCTATCCATCAAATATAATTTTAATATATTTTGTTTTTTTTTGTTTTTGAATAAAAGGCTAGAGCCTATAATTATATATTAATATTGCAATATTGAGGATTACATAGAGGCCAAAATTATAGTATTGGCATTGATAGAGTTGTTATAACAAAAGCAAAATTGCCAGTAACAAAAAGTGACATTCAAATGAGCCCAAATATGCAAATATTACATTTCTAGGTAAATAATTGGGCTTAATATAGAGACATATAAACCAAAAAACCAAGTTAATACATCTATTTTTGCATATTATGGAAGTACTAGTGAGCTTTTTTATTATTCCTCCATAGGTCTAGTGTTAGTTGAAGTGTCCACCTTTCTAATGATTAGATCAAAACCATTGTCTCCTTGTCCTTCGCCCAATTTTGCACCATTTGGGGAGTCTGAGATGTCTCTTGCTAATGCCATTTCCCTCTCGTCGATTTGTTTGAGTTGCTCTGACGAGTGTGTAATACCCACCAAACCAAATAGTCATCGAAGTATTGGCGAGACAAGAGACCGTGCCTCACCAAATACTCATGATCCCACTGAAACAGGCTCCTTAAAGTATACCATCGACCAAGTCCATCGCCACATCGGGGAGACACCATGTCACTTCCCACCAATACAAGCAAGTCCTGTTGATGTCCACTTTACCGCTCAAAAGGTTCACCATGTATCGACATATCGGCGAGACAACAAATTGACACCCACCACTATGAGGATGTCATACGGATGAAGTTCACATAGGTCGATGTGGTCCCCACTTCCAAATTAGCACAACTAATACTCCCCACTTGTTAGCTCAGGTTCCACCATGTATCAGAGTATCAGTGAGACAAGAGACTATGTCTCATTGAACACTCATCATCCCACCGAAATAGGTTCCTTAAAGTATACCGTTGACCAAGCCCTTTGTCACATTGGGGGGACACCATGTCGCTTCCACCGATACAAGAAAGTCTTGCCGATGTCCACTTAACCGCTCAAAAGGCTCACCATGTATTAGAATATCGAGACAACTAATTGACTCCCACCGATAAGAGGATGTCATACCGATGAAGTTCACATCGGTCGATGTGGTCCCCACTACCAAGTCAGCACCAATTACCTCTCCCCACTTGTTAGCATGGGTCCTACCATAGTCATCGGACCATCGCCGAGACATAGTGGAGAGTCCCACTGATAGTATAGAATCCCATCAACAAGATAGTGTTATCGTTCTATCGGTGAGACAAAAGCATGTGGTCTCACCAATAGAGCTAACTTACGTTGATAAGGACCATCAGACCATCGATGGGACTATTGACAAGGTCCCACTAATAAGAATGCGTCCCACCGATGAAACACATGACAACAAAAGAGTGATATCAAATCATTGAGGGGATGGTGAACAAGGTCCCACCGATGGAGCAAAGTCTGGCTGATTAAAGGAAGAAAAGACCACAACGTTGCCAATATCAAAACTAGTAAGTTGAGACACATTTCCAAACTGGATATTGTGCATCTCGACACATGAACTAGATGGAAATATGATAAATAACCATGGAATATTTTGTGTTGAAATTTAGAGTGCTAAACTGTAAGATGACCATCTGCCATAGCAGACTTTTATGATAAAATTTAGAATGCTAAAATAATAAGCTGATTATCTACCTACCACATGTGTATTAAGATTGCTTGGACTGTACCACGCTTCCCATTTTTGATGACATAATGTACATATATGTATATATTTAACAAAATACACCTTTTGTGCCTTTAGACTATTCTAGATTTAAAGCATCTTGGTGTGCAATTTCCTCCAATTGAGGGTGTTATCTGATGTGACTAATGTCTTGGGCTAGAAAAATTTCTTGATTATTACATCCCATATTTTCTAAGTAATCTGCTAATTTTTTACCTTCATGATATGTTGAGTGATTTGGTAATTCTAAAAATTTTCTAGCAAAGACCAAGCTCTTTGAAGAATGTAACCTAAACCCCAATTTTGAATGTTTTTTACTTTGCAAGCATTAACAATCAGCGAAGAATCATCTTCAATATGCAACTTTGTAATGCCAAGCTTCAATGCAATCTCTAATCCTATCAAAAGTGCTTTTGATTCTGCAAGATTGTTGGAACCTTTTGGGAGATGATTAGAACAAATTGCAATTACCTTTCCCCTTGAATCTCTTAAATAGATACCTGCCCCTAACTCCCTTGGATTTCCTTTGAGGCCCCATCAAAATTCAACTTTATGAAATCGTCCTGGGGTGCCTTCCATTTAATATGATTCCTATCACTCTTCACAGAGTGCGAATTTAGAAGGTTGCCTGGAAATAAACTCTTCCAGTTGTGTAGAATCAGGTCATCCCAACTTGTAAAAATTGAACTAATAACCTTATGCTTTTGAACACTTGAATTTATAGTCTCAAAAATTGCTTTCTCAATTTTTGCATTTACTGAATCAGTTGAGGAAGCTACTTTCTTGAAAATGCGCAAGTTACGCTCCCACCATAAATTCCATATGACTAACGCTGACACCACTTTCCAAATACATGCAAAAAAGAAGATTTAAATAAAACCGGCCATACATATCCCACAAATAATTTGGCAAAGGTGTAAAAAAGTTAAGCTTGATCATAATAAAGGCCCAACACTATTGCGCAAAACAACATTTAATAAACAAATGATCTACATCTTCTAGCTCCTCATCACATAATGGGCACTTAAAAGGGTCTGCTATTTTTAGCTTTGTTAGCTAGTCAATAGTTAGAATTCTCTTCCTCAATGCCAACCAAGCAAAACTCCTAGCCTTAGGTAGAATTTTGTTGTTCCAATAGAATGAATAGGCCCTTTGAGGAGCTAGTTGACCTATTTTTTGACTTAGAGCCTTGTAACATTGCTTAATATTGTAATTACCATCTTTTGACGCTGCCCAAATAAGTCTGTTAGGCTTCCAAGAAAGAAAAACCACATGTTCATTTAATATTTTTTGAATCTCATTACACTGCTGTATAGAAAGAGAAAGATCTGAGATGCTCTTCCAAATCACTTTTCCTGTTGCAGCTTCAATTGATTGCACATAATCCAGTAAATTTCCCCCCCATGCCTCCTTTAAAGTTACCATTGCATGAATTAAATCAGTGTTATTCTGCAAAGGAGGATTCCCATTCCAAGAATCACTCCAAAATTTAACACTCTTACCATTATTTACCTCCCATGAAATGTATGTAATAATTAGTTTCCTACAAGAAATTAGAAAATTCCACATAGCCGATTTTTTTTGGGGATTAAAGATGGTGAGATTTCTTGAGGGACTCAAGTTATCCAAATATTTTGCTTGCATAATTTTGCACCATTTAGCCTTTGGATTTACATACATTTTCCAAACAAGTTTTGCACCAAATGCTTTATTCCTATTTGCTATGTTGTGGATTCCAGCCCCACCTTGACATTTGTCTTGTGCCATGCCCTCTAATGAGACTAGTGGCACCTTCTTTTTTTCATCAATATTTCCTTTCCAGATGAAGCATCAAATAACTTTCTCAATTTATTATATCACTGATTGTGGACCTTTGAGAACTGCTAGAAAATAATTAGGAATTGAGGACAAGACTGCTTTTACCAAAATAATTCTCCTTGACAAAGATAGCCATCTGGCCTTCCATAATAAGATCCTTGAATTTAATCTTTCTATTAATTTCACCCAATATGCTGCCTTGTTTGGACCCAAGAAAAAAGGAATCCCTAAATAAGTACATGGTAAGACAACTTGTTGAAATCCAAGAATTTTGACTATCTTTTTTCCTATCTCCTCCTATGTGTTAAGAATATAAAATTTTGACTTTGAAGCATTTATCTTTTGACCTGATGCTGAAGAGTATTTATCTAAGAATTCCTTAATCCATTTTTCTTCTACAATGGTGGATTTCCCAAACAAATTGGTGTTGTCTGCAAAAAGAGAGCGTGTGACTACTAACCTTAAGTTTTCAATTTGAATCCCCCTCCAAAGCCCCTGAGAATGTTTGCTAATAATAAACCTGCTCAACGCCTTGGCCATGATTATAAACAGGAAAGGTGAAAGAGGTTCCCCTTGCCTAACACCTTGTGATGCACTAAAAAAACCAATGGGAGATCCATTGAGTATGATTGAAAATTTTTCCCCTGAAAGATATGATAATATCCATCTACACCATCTTGCATTAAATCCAAACTTTGCAAGCACTTTTTTCAAGAACTTCCAATTAACTTTGTCATAAGCCTTCATCATGTCCAACTTGACAATGATGGAAGGAGCATTAGTAGTAGAAATTGAGTGCAAAGCTTCATGGGCTACAATAGCCCCTTCAAAATTTTCTCTTCCTGGAACAAACCCACCTTGCTCTTGAGAAATGATATTTGGTATAATGGGCTGCAACCTCAAATAGATTTCCTTAGTAAAGATCTTATAAATTGTATTACATAAAGATATTGGTCTATATTCTACAAATGTTTTAGGATCCTTAAATTTGGGAAAAATTGCTACATTTGTTACATTGAATTATTTTAGCAATGTACCCGTTCTTCTTGATTCTTCAAGTTCCCATAACAAATCAAAGCATAGGATGTCCTAACATCTTTGGAAAAAGAGGGTAGTAAAACCGTTCGGTCCAAGAGCTTTATTTGGAGCCAAAGAGAAAGCAACTTTTTTAACCTCCTCTAATGAGAATGGTCTCATCAAAGATTCATTATCCAGGTTTTAGTAACAATTTGCGAAATTGCTTCCAAAAGTTCTGCTTCATCTTTATCATTTTGTTCTCCTCTATCCTGAGGCGTAGATAAGAGTTTTGAATAGAATCTAACACACTCTCTACTTGTATCTTCTTCCTTAGTAAGCCAATTTCTAGTTGGAATCTACTAGATAGACTGAATGACTTTTGCAGCCCTTTTAATTTGGGTAGAAGTATGGAAATACTTGGTATTACGATCACCCTCCCTCAACCACAAATCCCTTGACTTTTTCCTCCAGTATATCTCTTCTCTTGCACATAATTCTTCCCACTCCTCTTGCAATTTCTTTTGTTTATCATATGAGAAATCATCCAAACCATGTTGAATAATTTGTTCATGCACATCTTCTAGTTCTTTACGAATTAACTCTTTTTGGTGAAAAATGTTCTTGAAAACCTCTTTCTTCAATTTTATGAGTTGTTGCTTAATGTGCATTAACTTTTTACACAGCTGAAACATCATTGTGCCCTATTCATATGGTTCCGTAATCCACCAATGACGAATCAAATCCATGAACTAGGGATGCCTAAACCACATACTCTCAAACTTAAAAGAAGATTTGATTCTCAGAAAAGAGACATTTGAGATGTTGAGAGAGATTGCATAATGATCAGAATCTAGAAAAGGTAAGATCTTTGATACTAAATTATGTTGTGAACCGAACCAGATAGGTGAGACAAGATATCTGTCTATCCTTACCGCTATCTAAAGAAATCCTTTCCTTCTATGCGTCCATGTAAAGTTTCCCTTAGCTGGAATAATATCCCTCAAAGCATTAGTGTTGATGAATGTGTTAAAATATGCTGTTACTTTAGGAGGAGGACTAATGCCCCCTTTCTTTTCTTGTAGTGAAGTAATAACATTAAATTCTCCAGCCAGTATAAATTTTTCATCCCCTAAATCAATTAATATTAACGTGTGATTTGATCCCACAAATTTTTCTTATTAGAAGTGGAGGAAGGCCCATAAATGTTAAGCAACCAAAATTTTAACTCAAATTTTGTTATTCTCATTTTTGCTTGACATCATATTTACTAACTTTGGATTCCATAAATCCACTAGCCCCCCTAATGCACTTTGAGTAGGCAAGTGCACTGATTTCCACAACTGCCATTTTTGTAGTGTAGCTTCATATGTGCCTATTGAAGTTTTTATTTCCTGAAGAATCACAATATTAGCTCCATACTTGTCCACTTGATGTTTGATGCAAGCGTGTTTGTCAGGGACATTAATGCCCCTAACATTCTATGATATGATTTTCATTGTGCACAAGGAGAGCAACATGCTCTCCTCAAGCGCTTATTTGTTGAGTTTGTAATTGAACCATGTAATGTCTTTTGGACTCCTGCATCTATTTCCTCCTGTAGCTTTGTAAGTTTTGATTTGCAACCTCTCTTTCCCAGAGATTTTTTTTGTCATGGATTGGCGTGGGGTCTGGATATAGATAAGGATTGTGAATAATCAAACTTTGCATCATCCTGACTTAGCAATTGATCTGTTTTAGTCAATGACGAATTATTTTTTTGAACATTTTGAGTTGATGCCTCTAATAAATTGCTACTGATTACCCCCTTGTATTTTGCAATGTTGCAATCCCAGAAGTCCCTTTCTTCTGCAATTACATCTGCTATTTCATCAACTATATTTGAACCAACTAATAGAAATATCTTCTCTGCTAAAACTTCCAACTTTGTGTCACTAACCTTCTCATTGTTCTTTGAGAAGTCATGCAATTGTATCCGTTCCGAGCCAAGAGAAAGATCATTTGCTTGGGTCTGAATTACTTCTTATTTTTCCATTTTACTAGCTATTATAAGTGACCTTGAGTCTTGAAACATAAATTTCCTAACTAATACATCCAATTGATGTTCAAAAATCTACAGAGATGGGGAATATAAATTCAGAGTGTAGCTCATGTTCAACTTTCCCAGAATATCTAGCTTTTTAGCAAAATCTATGGACACTAAAAATTGCTTTGCACATATGATTGGAGATAAGCCATTTTTATTTATTCCTCCTCCTCCTCCCATTGTAGGCTCCTTGAATCCTTGTTGTTTAGATTTTGGAATAGTTTAATTTCTACTACTCTTAAGTGCCGCCTCTGAATGGTGTGTAGCTATTGAAACCTGCTGACTCAAGTTTATACCCTGCCTCTTGTTTTAACAGATACAAGCTTGATTTTGTGTATTATCCATTTTTGTACATTCAGAAATAGAATGCTCTAACATATGACATTTAGCACATGCATTATGAGGGGTTTCAATAATTAGCTCTTGCAACCATTTTCCAAATTGGATGTTATCTCTATATGCATTGGAAGCTTCTTCGTTGTGTCAAGCAATACACACAACCTGACTGGCTTTGACGGGTTATTGAAGAAAATAAAATCATGCTTAAGAAAGATGCCTATCTGGTTAGCCATGATTTCTAGGAAATTCAACTCTCTATATTCCAATGGTAATGCATGCATTTGGAACCAAAAAGGAATAAAACGAGCAACAAAATCCTTAGATTTAAAATTTGGAGTCCAATGTTGCATATATAAACCAGATCCTTGAAATGACCATGATTTAATCTTGAATACCTCATCTTTGCAAGTTTTGTTAGAAAATAGAACAATGAAAATGCCTTTACCCTGATCTAGATAGAAAATTTTTATAGCTCCTTTCCATTCATCAAATATTAAATCCTTTAATTTTTTTAAATCTAGGGTAAGGTTCCAAAACTTACATATTAGGGCTTTTTCTCTCAGATCTTTAACTTGTAGCTGCAACAAATGCTCTGGAAATGTGACCTTGATGATTCCCTGCTCCTGCAGAGGTATATCCTTATCCACCTTCTTGGAGACATCAACCCCTACTTTAGGCATTACGATGTGGTTTTCTTGGCTTTATTTGTGCACTTCTTTCCTCCTCCATTCTTTTCTTTGTGGGTTTTTACCTATTTCTGTTTTGGCCCTTGATCCCTTTCTTCTATTTTGCTTGCCTTGAGATTTCGACTACTGGCTTTGTGTAGATGTTACCTTCTGATTAGACTGGTGCACATGCTGACCACCCATGTTCTTTTCATTTTCACCATGATGGTTGAAACTCCAATTCTCTGGATGTTGATGATTTTGATGTTGTAATCTCTTTTCTTCTCCCTTAATTCCTCTTATCTGTCCAGATGAGGCATTTTCCTTTGAATGCTTTGCATGTGAAAAATTTGATATGAAGAAATCTCCATTTTGTTTCCTTTGAGTAGATGATGTCTTCTGATTGTGATAACACACGTGCTGGACACCCATGTTCTTTTCATTTTCATGCCTCTGTGGGTGTTGTTGATTTTTCTGATGAAAATCCTTTTCTTCACCAGTAACTCCTCTTGCATGTCTAGAAGGGATATTTTCCTTTGAATGTCCAAAAACCCCATTAGATGAAGGTTTCTTTTGGCGTTTTGTTGACCCTAAATTGATCAAGTGATCTTGAATAAAATTGAAGTGTTCCCACTTCTCCCGGAAGCGATGCCATGGCGTAGAGCTCGAATCTTGAATTTAGGCATAGCGAACGGGCGAAAAAGTCCATTTGCTCAAATTGTATGATCAAACTTTGGTCAAAGGCCAGTCAACTCAGCTACCAGGGACAAGAAAAAGGATGGAATTTTGACATCATAAAAAATGATCGAAGGTGGCATCATTGTGAAGGTCTCATCG